>MCJB01048133.1:0-10310 GCA_002018475.1 Nicotiana obtusifolia | reverse complement strand
GGGGGGGGGGGGGGGGGGGGATTGGCTGGGAGTTGGTGCTAGGAGGCTTCTTCGTAACAACGGAGAGGGGCACGCGATCACGGAGTAGAGGAATTGGTAGGCGAGAATTTACCCTTAGCATTCGCGGGATTCGGGTCACATTCGCGAAGGGCTAGGGTCTGAAGCTTCGCGTTCGCACGCTGCGGATGCATCCACGACAGAGTGGCGCCACGCAGGAGGCTTAGATGGGCAATGGTCGCGTTCGCTCTTGTTCTCCGTGTTCGCGGAGTTGCAGCAGTTGAGCAATTTTGGCCTGCGCAATTGCGATTTTGGTCCTGCGACCGGGATGAGTATACCTGGGCAAAATACTTAAGTTGGTCTTTTGAAAGTTTAACCAATTTATCATATTTGAGCTCTAGACTTCGAGAGTGGGGGATTTTGAAGAGAAAATTCACCACATCATTGGAAGTAAGTAATTACACTTGGATTTGATTTTATATCATGTTTTCCATAGATTTCTACACCTAAAAGCTTGGATTTTAAAGAGAAATTTGGGAGGTTTTTGACAAAACTTTTGAAACAATGATTGAGATTTGAACCTCGATTTGGAGTAAGTGTTTAGATGAAACTTGTACATCTGGACTCATTTTGGAGTGGATGTTTGAGATTTGTGAGTTTTTTAGGTTTTGGGAAGCGAGCCCGGGTTGAACTTTGGTTGACTTAGTTTATGATTAAAGATTCAATCTTAATCATTTAAGTTCGATTTATATGGATTTACTTGATGTTATATGGTTGTATTCGACTAAATTCAAGCTGTTGGAGTTGGATTTTTTAGGCTTCGTCATCTTTGGTGATTTTTAGGCTACTTGGTGGACATAAGTCTCTTGACTAACCTTGTTAAGAGGGAAACTCCTAGGATTTAACTTGATTGCCATGTGTTTAAGGTATTGGGATGGTGTATATATGTGGTGGCGAGCGTATATGCACGTACTGTGTTCACATTATGATCGAGGTAGAATTGGAATATTGTATGCCTTGTTTTGACTATGTGCTCATTTAATTCATGATTTGTTTGGCTTATGCGACTATATTTGCTCTCTTATTCATGTTAGAAATCATGCCTAGGTTTACGATCATTCACGAAGGCATGAGATTTATCATGATTTGTTTGGCTTAAATTGCCCGTAGTCACATAGAGATTCTATGAGCACATATCTATGTGATTTTATTAAGCCCTTGTACACCTTTTATCTGTAATTCTTGAGCATATGCATACATTTTGAACAAGGATACTTGATTTGTGCTGAGGATTTTGGCACGAAAGGTAAAGCGTGCAGATGAGAAACAATTATGGCACACAGGACATACTGATCAGATAATGATTTATGAGTAATGCTATTAAGCTCCTCTTTGCGCTTGGATTTGGATTCGTACCTACGGAATCAGGTGATTACTCATGTAACTTTGGGCTCTGTGATCATGGTCGGTACATGAATTTTGTACCGGGTCGATACATGAATTTTGGATCGGGTTACGGTGATATATGCAATGTGTATCATGGCACATGGATCTTTTACAAGTTTGTGCATGCATTCATATTCTTGACTCATAATTGTTGCAAGATATTTTTATATGCTAGTTGGAAGCCCTGACTCCGTTATTTGAGCATGTTATCTTTTAATACTATATTTGGGCAACATTATGGTTATTTCTTGTACTAGAAAATCATGCTTAACATCTTTCAACTGTTGATATCTTTGATCCTTGTTATTAATGAGGTTATCTACAATTTCATTTATGAGTTCTATTATTTATATGTGATGTTGTAAGTTTTCGGATGCATTTAACCTCGACACTGCTTATTCGAGGTTAGACTTGATACTTATTACGTACTGTTTGTGGTGTACTCATACTACGCTGCTGCACATCTTTTTGTGCAGATCCTTAGGTGGGTCCTAGTAAAGCTTCTTGACTGAGTTTAGGTGATCGCAGGGTGACTTAGGGTGAGCTGCACGCCATGGTTCCATTCGTAGTTCCCAAGTCCCTGTTCCTTTACTATTTGTTATGTATACAGACTTGTTCTATTTTTCATAGTTGCTCGTGTACTTGTGCCACCTAATCTTGGGGGTTGTACTATATTGGTTGTGTTTAGGCTGTGCTTTGGATATATCAAATATTGTAACTGTTTTGGAATAACTTTGCCTCTATTTGTAATATGTCATTGCTAAATTAAAGGAAATGGACTTTATTTTGTGGATTGTGAGTTAGCTTGCTTAGCATGTACGGCAAGGTTCCATCACGGCCTTAAAGTAAAATTTTGAATCGTGACAAGTTGGTATCAAAGCTCTAGGTTGTGTAGATGTCACTAGTCATTAGCAAGTATAGTAGAGTCTTATAGATCGGTATGGAGACGTCTGCACTTGTTGCATCCTATTTTTCACAAGATAAAACAAACTACAACTTATAGTACTCTACAGGGTTATTCAAAATTTAGAGTCAACACCTATTATTTAAGGTATGATAGGACACATATACTACACTACGTAATATACACTTCAACTATGATTTGCGAAACCGTTGAGATTCTAGGTAAGAGTTCAAGTTATCTCGAGGAGAATGTGTTAGGCATCCCTCTAGATCCACAAAAATGTGATTCCTGCAGACTCGATCAAATAAGGGAGGGAAGGTTCAAAAGAATGATTAACTACGTCACAAAAGATTTCTATCAAAGAATAGTCAATATAATTATCACGTAATGAATAAATATACAAAGCATTATCATTTCATTTACGATAAAATATATACAATAAGATATGCGAAGCAAAATAATAAACAAAAATCTTTTTGGGATTTGTTTGAAAGAATTGGGTTCAGAATAGAGTATAGGAGGAAATTTTGACTTGTCAATTTACTTATACAAGATTAGTCTTGATTGAACACACATACAATAAAAGGTGAAGAATTATCTTTGAATAGTTTTTATGTAATAAATAAGGTAAGAAGAGAGTTGATTAATATTTACAAGAAGATTGTAACAATAAATTAACTAAAGAGCAGTTAATTATGGCAAATGAGTAATGAAATATGTTTATACATGTGTGGTAAAAAGTAAAATAACAAAAATGCATGAAATGACTTATATTTTAAAAATTGGCGCGCAAGATATAAAGAATACAATTGGTGTTTTTAAAGAATAGGTCAAGTGAGAAGCTAGCAAGGTATATGTTTGACTAAAATACAAAATTTAAGCAAAGGATGATAGACAATTCAAGACAAGATTAAAAGATACACGAACACTATATCTTGCACTTTAATGAATAAGATATGAATGAATTTCAGTTAATGTGAATGAACAAGTACAAGAAGTTGTTAAAGGAATGAGTATAAGATAATGTGTAATGATAAGTCAAATATTTACAAATTGACTAAATAAATATTAATTAAAGAATACACTTTAAAAGCAATTAATATATGTGCAAAGATTAACCATTTAAGGAGAAAGCTAAATGTAAAAAAAAAATATTAACTCCACATGATTAGCAAAAGATGAAAAGAATAATCTTTGAACAATCTTAATATACAACGATTAAAATGAAAGAACTAATCTTGATGACTAAAAGAATGAAGTTAGCATAAGAAAAATGTGTCAAACTTTTGTTATATAGAAAACTATTGTATCAATATGAAAAAGTATTCACGTTAAAGAAAGGTAGTCATCATTCAATAAGTACCTAAAACTCATTTTTGAGTCATGGTCTTAAAACACAATTACGTGGATCAAGCCCGATGACAACAACGTCTCAGTTTCTCAAAGAATAGTATGATAGTTCAATTACAATTCCCTACTTAAGATGTCTATTAAAAAATAATTTCATACATAAAGTGGTTCGAAAAGATATTCATATAATTTGAAGAAAAAGATAAAATTATTTATTTTATTTTCTTACAAGAAGATGACATGTTTCATTATTATGCATATGATTAATTTACTTAGTTAGGTATACATTGATTCTAAATTAATTATCCATGCTACAAAATATATTCAACATCTCATACAAACTTCAAGAATTACTCAACACTCAATATTGCAAGTTAGTCCGATTATTAACTAGATGCAATTCACCCCAAGTGTGTAGTAAGTAGATAACATCAAAGCAAGCAAGTACAACATCTATCTACGATTTTATAATACTTTATACTTTTGAATACATCCTAGACTAGGAACTGCAAAGCGGGGAGCTTGACGAGAATTTTTGGGGATTGTTTTTGGAAAATAATTATTGGAAAATGGATTTTAAAAATAATATAGAAAAATACTCTTTCGAAAAAGATATAGCAATAAGACATTAAAACGCGAACGTCGACTTGGCTTTTGTTATCGCCTCATAAAATATATTTATTCCGAGTTTGAGGAACAGTATAGTATCTTATTCTTTATTAGTCAAAATATAATCACTAAGGCCTCCAAAATTTATTCTCATCGGCCTTATATTCAATGTATTAGAACATGTCGGATATCAGTAACATCGGACAAAGGCAGCACTCGTTCAAGAATACATTATCAGTGTCATTCAATAGTAAAATACTTGTTGCTAGCCTCAAAAGGCACATTGTTTCTATTAAAAGGGCAACTGTATTGTTGAAAATAATGCCTGACAACGAAGAGATCCAAGCAAGAGAATACAACCAAACCAATACAAAATTTGTACCAAAGAAAGTCATTATACGGCTAAGCCAACATAGAAATCCATGTGTATTTTGGAATCAGTCAGGTCAATAACAAACTTCAACAACAGTAGTGCACTTCAAATACGTTATCGAGAAACAAAGGAGCAAGAAAATCCTAGCAACAGAGCAACCAAACATGGATGTCTATCAAAGAGTCATAGATCAATACTTAGCAATATGACAAAGTTAAACCCCAACAAAGAGGAAACTTCATGGCAGCAGTAACAGAAACGAAGAGTCGCCGGAAATTACGAATCTTGCCGGATCTCAACCAAAATCCGGCAAGGAGTGTTCAGTCCATGTCTTTTTGTTATTTTTATGAACATGATAAAACCTGTAAAAGAAGCAAAGACAATACAAAAACGGGGCTGCCGGAGTTCATGGAGTTCTCAGGAAAGTACGACTCCAGTAATATCTCAAACAAATTCGGCCAGATCTACACAGAACCATCCCGATTTGGCCGTTTTGATGGTGCCTCTGGTTATGAGAGACCCGCCTGCCAGCTGGTGGTCATCTCCAGCGGCGGGGATAGCAAGTCAAGAGCGAGAGGGGGGGAGTGCGACGAAGCGAAGCAGCAGAAGCCATCGCCGTCGCCGGTCATCACCTCCGGCGGCGGCTGTTGCCATGATGAAGACAAGAACTAGGGAGATTTAGAGAGGAGGGGCGGCTGTCTCTTTATTGAGAGTGAGAGAGGATGAGAGTCTCGTTTGCCGGCCATGACCGGCGATTAACTCCGGCGGGCAGCAGTAAATGAAGGGAGGTCGTCTCTCATGAGAGATTTTTCTGAGCGGACGGCTGCCCTTCTTTCTCCCAGACCGTACTATTTTTTGCACCAAATGTTATTTTGATACAAAAAGTGGTGTATTGAAGCTTCAATTTTGCATTATATTTTACACCATGCCATTTTACTATTCATCAATATACTATTATTATTTTATTATTATATAGCACTTTTAATTTAACATATTATAAATTTTAATTTATAATTTTAGATTCCTAATATACCTACTTATTTTTTATGTAATATCTTATAATATTAATTTTACATCTTAATTTTGGAGTGTAAGTTTTATAAATTAATTTTCATATATATTATTTTATATAAAATTATAAGTTAATTTTATTATAAGTTATAATTGTATTAAAAAATATAACCATCACAAAAATGAAAATTGTAAATATAAAATATAATATGTTGTTAATAAATAACACAATATTCAATAACATAATAATTTCGAATATATAACACAATTATAACACAATGTTCAATAACAACACAATAATCAATAACATAACAATGTTCAATACATTAAAATTGAAAATACATTAAACAACATAATAATTTAGAAAATTATAACAAAGATGCTCATTTTGCACTTCGTAATGCATTAGTAGAGCATTTATGGGAGCAACGTACTAATCATAGAAGTTGAATATTTATGTAGAAATTAAAATAAATTCTATCTTAATGTAATAGTATTTATTTAATTATATTTTATCAATAATTTCACTTTTATTTGAATTATCCATTAATATGTATAACGTATAATATTTGCTTACAATCTATATTATTTAAAAATTTTATGGTCTAAAATAATTTTATGTTAAATGATTTATACCAAAGGATTATGAATTACATGGGATGGATATGTGAAAAAGAAAAAAAAAAGAAAGGATTTTTTTCTGAAATTATAAAATAAATTTAAGTAAAAGAAAATAATATAATATAAGAGAGAGAAGAATATAAAAGGAATATTCTTTTTTGGTGCAAAAAATGTTGCAATGGGTTAGAGTTAATTTGCACCATTTTGGTGTTGAAAAAATGGTGCATAGGGTTGGAGATGCCCTTAAGAGAGCGTGAGAGATGATGCAGAGATTTAACGTTTTTAGGTTACAAAAATCTGAAGTGAGGGGTTGGGGTTTGTGTAGGTAGTGTTTTTATGTTTCGAGAGTATAAAAATATGTGGCTCTCATTTTTGTTACAAAAATAAATATAAAAATATAAAAAAAATATGTGGTATGTCATATCAAATCACATTATTTGTCAAGTTAATGGTCAAATCGTGTCATATGTTATGTCGCGTTAATGTTGAGTCATGTCAAATATCACATTAAATGTGTCATCATATCGGATATTAATAGAATATTGAATCTGACCGGACTTGATTCGTATTTTTTAAATAAAGTCTACTGGCTTCCAGGCAATACTAAACTGTGCTATGAATTACAATATAATTATTCAATTAGAAAATCTTGTAATATTTATTTTAAAATATAACTTCTACAATTGTGTTGTAGTAATTATCAATTTATTTTTTGAAAAGATAATAAATTGATAGAATATCCTAATATTTGGAAAATAAGACAATTATCAATAAATTGTTTGAAATTTAAAAAAATGCAGAAAAACGGTAGCATTTAACCAATTGCAATAAAATTATAAAAATTCACATATTTTGTAAAAATAGGAATAATTATCCATGAATTGCATTAAAGCTAAATAATGTGCAGAAAATTATATTTTTATCATTTTTTACTAGGAAGCCTGCAGAAGTTAATTTTTAAATATGGGGAGTCAAAATTGACTGTCAACAGTACTTATATCCCAGATGCTGCATGATGTTAGGAAACTTCCTTTCTTTCATTCTTTATCGTTCGGCTTTATTGATCCGAAGTTCGAATCTTTGTCTTTCTATTCTCTCGCAGATGGTGAGAATACGTTCATCGGGAGCAGTTGTGTAGGAACCAACACCTCAGGCTAGGACCGAGGCAGAGGCAGGGGTGGAACCCGCGCTGCAATTACAGCCACTGCTAGGGAAGCCGCTGTGGAGCCACCAGTAGCTCCGGTGGAGGAGCAGGTTTTTGATCCAAGTGAGCCAGTTGGACCAGCTCAGGTCCAGGAGGGGTTTATTGCTCCCCTAGTACTTCGGGATGCTCTTGTTTTCTTGGTTGATCTAAAGGAGGGTTTGGCACAGACCAGAGTACTTCTTGTGCCAGCGACTACTTCTCAGGACGGGGAAGGGGCACAGACTCCGGTTACTCACACTCCTAAGCATGTTACTGCTATTTATCAAACACTAGGAGTAGTACCGATTGAGGGACTTCCTCTCGTGGTTACTGTTAGGCCAATAGTGGAGGCTGCTATGTCTGAGGAGGAGCCGAAGAGGTTTGATCAGTTCAGGAAGATGGGTCCCCCACATTTTGTAGTCATCCTTTGGCAGATACACAATATTTCTTAGATGGTTGTTAGGAGCAACTGCAGAATCTTGGTTTGGTTGAGTCTAATAGGGTCAATTTCTCTACTTTCCAGCCAACCAAGAGGTGGTGGCAGTCATATGAATGTAGCAGGCCAACAAGGTCACTTCCACTCACGTGAAGTCAATTTTCATATCTTCTCTTAGTGAAGTTCATCCTCCTCATGAAGAGGGAGAGATGCGTGGCAAGTTCGAGTACCTTCAGTAGATTCGTATGTCTATGATCGCGTATGAGATGAGATTTACAGAGCTATCCCGTAATGCAGCTTTTCTGATCCCCATCGAGGTTGAGAAGGTGAGGAGGTTCATTGAGGGGTTGAATTTTGGTATCAAGATTGCTATGGCTAGGGAGGCATAGACTGGTACTAGATTTCTTCAAGATGTGGACATAACACGTAGGATTGAGTGCATTCGGGGTTAGAGCAAGTAGGCCATGGTGATGAGGGGCAAGAAGCCCCGATATTCTGGCAGTTTCAGTGGTACCTTGCTTGGAGGTAGGGATCATTCTGAGAGAGGACATCCTAGCAGGCCAGTAACTTCAGCTTATCAACCCGCTTGTGGTGCTCCAGTTTAGTCTTCCTTCAGTTTATTCCTAGCGCAGAGTTCCTATCGCACTCATTCAGCCCAAGGTTCTTCTAGTGGGTACTCAGGTTATTAGAGGCAGCCTTAGATGCAACAGCCATTCTTAGCTCGAGATTGCTTTGAGTGTAGAGAGGTAGTTCATATCAAGAGGGATTGCCCCAGGCTTGGTAGAGGCGCAGCACCGCAGGGTTCTCAGGAAATGATTCCAGTTCCAATTGTTACACCATCAACCCAACCAGCTGAGGGGGAGCTCATACAATCAGGGGAAGTCCCAGAGGTGGAAGTTAGTCGGGTGGAGGTCAGGCCCGCTGTTAGCATTTTCGGTTAGACCCGAGGTAGAGGCTTCTAATGTAGTTATTACGGGTATTGTTTTAGTTTGTCATAAAGATGCATCGGTTCTATTTGATCCTGGTTCTACATATTCCTATGTGTCATCATAGTTTGCATCATATTTGTATTTGCCATCTAGTTCTCTTGATATTCTTGTTCATATATCTTTACTTGTTAGTGACTCTATTATGGTGGATTGTGTGAATTGGTCTTATTTGGTGTGAGCACGTGATTTTTACCTTACTTGAAATACTTTCATAAAAATCATTAAATAAGTTTAATTAAGTATTAATCATTCAATGGTTAATAATTAATTCATGCAAAAAAAAAAATCATCATTATCATGCATTGCATTTAGTGTTTAGGTCGCATTTTAGAATTAAGTTAGTAATTGATCGAAAATCACAAAAAAAAAATGGTTCATTTACATATTTCTTAGTTTCTAATCTTTAATTAGTAAATGCAAGAATTATTGTAATTATTGCAAATATACTAAAATATCATGCATTGCGTTTAGGATTCATTTTACGTTTCAAGATTAAATTAGTAATTGTTTGGTGTTTTAAAATCAAAAAAAAAAATCAAAGAAGAAGAGTTTTACACCTTTTTAGTTTTAATCATTAATTCTTATCACATAATTTTAATTTTTACAAATAGTTAACTTAGTTTCACATATTAGGTAGATTAAGACTAAAAGAAACATAATAAGACATTGAAAACAAACAAGAGGGAGAAGGAACTTGGGCCAGCCTTATTTTCTTTAAAAATTTTCGGCCCAGTCCGAATATATACTAGCCCAAAGAGTTTAAGTCAGGAGTAAATCTGGACCATTGATCACAATAAGATCAACGGCCCAAAATCACCCCCACCTAAATATAAAACATTCTAAACTAAAACCCTAAACCTAATTCCCTCTTCCATCCCTCACCCCTCCGCCGCACCTCGTGTGCACAGCCCCCGTCCACCGCCCAACTCGCCCAAAATCGGACGAGTTGAAACCCCAACTCGTCCGTGGTCCCCTCCCCTTCTGCCTCACGTCTAACCCTAACAAACCCTGACGAAAACTCGTACACTCAAGGGTTTTGGCACCATTTGGGACCACACTCGGAACAAATGGGGGCCGTGGATTGATTATTAATCAATCCTCGCCCTCCATTTGTCCCGGATTCGATTTTTGAAAGGGGTTTTGGAATTTTCAGAGGTAAGTTTTTGGATTTTTTTTTTCTTTTTTTTGTTTGGTCCGTTATTTTCCGGGGTTTTTGGGGAAAAAGGGTGCATGGGGGAGGTTTTCTATAAATAGCTCCAGTTGTTTTCATTGTCGGGGGGGGTCAAAAATTTTTGGGAGTGAAAATCTGTCTTAGGTCGAAGAATTTTCAGAGGGCGGGGGGTTTTTTTTTGAGAGCTCTAAGAAAATTTTCAGAAAACAAAAGGTCGAAA
>MCJB01048132.1:0-59230 GCA_002018475.1 Nicotiana obtusifolia | reverse complement strand
CGCTTACTGTGGGGGGTTCAGTAGCGCAATATTTCGTGACGGCATATCACCCGATCCATGCATATTACATCTCATGGCGGCGTGCCACCCGATCCAATTTATATTCCGTGGCGGCGTGCCACCCGATCCAATTAAAAATCATTTGAAAATATCATTTGAGTTCAAAACTGAGTTTATGAAATGAATCAATGCAGCAACAATACCCCTGAAGGGTCCACATAACCGGCGAGATGCCCAAATAGGATTTAGGAAACAATGACAACTACCCCTGAAGGGTTCACATAACCGGCGCGAAGCCCAAATGTGGCAAGTAGCCCAAATCACAATGATATCAATTAGATTTCAATCGAGTATGTAGTAGAAATCATCAATCGGGATGGACCAAGTCCCAATCCCCAGAAGTAAACAACCTCATGCTCATCATCGAGCATGTACCTCACCTCAACATAGCACTATGAGGTGCAAATCCGGGGTTTCGAACCCTCAGGACATCATTTACAAATATTACTCACCTCAAACCGGCTAAATCCTTAGCCCGCGATGCCTCTGCCCTTTGAATTGGGCTCCACGTGCGTCGAATCTATCCAAATTTAGAACAATTAGTCACAATATGTTGAGGGAATAAAACCCAAGCAAAAACAATCGAATTTACTAAGAAATCCCGAAATTAGCAAAACCCGAGTCCCGGGCCCATGTCTCGAAATTCAGTACTTTTCACCCCAATGGGTTCCTTATCTTTTCACGAGTTCAACCACATAAAATTTGTCGAATCCCGACATCGGCTTGACCTCTAAGTCTTAAAAATACAAGCTTAGGGTCTTCCACAATTTTTCCCAACTTAATTCACCAGTAAAAGTGCTAGAAACAACTATAATCTTAGGTAAATCTTTCGAAATTGAGTTAGGAATACTTACCCTGATGTTTCCCTTGAAAACCCTCCAAGAATTTCTTCAAAACTTGCTTCAATCCGAGTTCTATGGCCCCAAGTATGTTTGAGGTGACCAAAACTCCTCCCTTTAAGAGTTTATTCAAGAAAATCTCCTTTGGATATTGTTTTGAGGTTGATTTGTGGTGATTTTAGGGTGTTTGGAGGTGTTTCTCTTCGTGGGTAACGAAAAATGGGTTCTTTCATGGCAAATGGGCACTAATCTCTATTTATAATGGGTCGAAAATCGAGACAAAAATGTTTCTGTCAGGTCAAATATGCGGATCGCATACCTGTCGCATAACAGGTATGCGGTTCGCATTTTTGACATAGCCGTCGCAAAAATGGCCCTAGCCTTTGCCGCAAATCAACACAAAGCGAGGTTTGCGGTTTGTATTTCATGTTTTGCGATCGCATTCTCGTCGCATTCTTGACGTAGGTTTTTGTCAAATTTTTTGCTTAGTTTGCGATCTCCACGGTCAAATATGTGGTCCGCATTTTAGGTTTGCGGTTCGCATTCTGATCGCATTTTTAACATTATATTTTGTTCAGCTTCCTGTCTCTGTTTGCGATCTCTTTGAGAGATATGCGGTCCGCATATGTGAAATGCGAACCGCATTCTCGACACCTGGTTTTTCTGCTACTTTCCCCTTCCAACGATGCATTAGTCCGTTTAACCACCCAAAACTCACCCGAGATCTCTGGAACCTCAACTTATCACACCAACATATCCTATAACATTATTTAAACTTGTTCCAACCTTCGGAACGCTCAAATCAACATCACAACCTCAAATTCGCATCGGATTCAAGCCTAAGGATTTCAAAATCTACTAAATCGCTCTTTTGATCTAAACCCAACCAAACCACGTCCGAATGACCTGAAATTTTGCACACAAGTCATAAATCACATATCAAAGCTACAGCAACTTTCAGAATTCCATTCCGACCCTCGGATCAAAATCTCGCATATCAACCGGAAATTGCCAAAATTCTAACTTCTCCAATTCAAGCCTAATTCTACACGGAACCTCCAAAATTAATTCCGATCACATTCCTAAGTCATAAATCATCTCCCGAAACTAATCGAGTCGTCGGAAATCACATCCGAGCCCCCTAACTCTTAGGTCAACATCCGGTTGACTTTTCCAATTTAACCCTTCTTGAAAGAGACTAAGTGTCTCATTTCTTACCGATTTCACTCCAAATGCAACTTACTCAATTAAATCACCTAAAACACTGATAACAAGGCATAATGATACAGATATTGGGGAAGACGGAGCAGTAAACCATGAGACGATTTACCGGGTCATCACACTACAGGGCATTTAGGATAAACTTTCCATCTTTCTTTCCTTATTGTGCGGCATTGATTCAGCTTGAAACATAACTCTTTGAATTCCCTCCATGCTTTTGTGTGCGCATGTGAGCGCTCGGTATCAGCTGCGCATCATCGGCTTGTGATTCCATGGATGAGGTGCGAGATGTGATTTTGGTGTGCTGATGATGGACCAGTCTGGAGGACTTGAGGCCAGATTATGACAGTAGCTTGAGCACGGGAATTTTGGTTGCGTGAACACGTGATTTTGGACTTATATGTCCAGTAGCGTCCCTATGAGTGGAATTTATGACTTGATGAGTGGTTGGATGGCCATATGATGTGTATTATGTGACTGCGGGATGTGTTCAGATGGGTTGAATGTGACGAGAGTAGTTTGCTTGAGATGTAAAAAAAGGACTATTGGGTGCTAGATTGTTGTCTTGATGTGACGTATAGTCTTGAGTTATGAGTGTGTTGAAAGATTTTTCATGTTGTTCAATTGTGGAACGAAAGTAGATTTTCATGTCTTATTGTGAGTTTAGAATCAGGAAGATTAAGTGATAGCGTAGTAATCGTGGTTGCGAAAGGGTATAGCAAGATGTCAATTTGAGGCTAAGTAGGTGGCGTATCTCATGCGGAGTAATCTACGGAGGTATGATCATTAAAATGTTATGTGGAGAGTTTTCTTTCTACCAGCAAGGTATATATATGTTGTGATTTGAATTTGAACTTGGTTGAGAAAGTCGACCTGATCGTCATATGGATGTATGCAGTCTTAGTAGATGATTTGTGGTTTGTGTTATGTGAGCTTATGAAGCATTTAGTTGAATCCCCCTGCAGTATGATGGTAGTAATAAAGTATGAGTGTTGCAAGTTATTGAGTGTTTTGATCTATGGTTTTGAGCCAAGTGGGGGAGTCTGCTATCACCAATTTGATTGCATGGTTACGTGTTGGATTGGTTTTGGTCTGAGGCATACTTGTGGATCGGTTATGACTTGCAGAGGTTGAGATCGAGGATGACTCGAGTAAAGTAATTTCCAGATACGGGTTATATTACACTTGATGAGTATATGGAAATCATGGAATGAGTTGAGTTGTTATTCGTGATGGATATAGTGTGCATGGTGTATGAATTTGCTCGGTTGCGTTAAGGCAGGGTTACTTTTTTAGGTGTTGTTATGCTAATGAGGCACAGGTCATTCGGCCCGTTTGGGCGGTGCAATTGAGATTTGAGCAGGGTGGATGACTCTCGAGAAGGTTCTAATGGATTCAAGATTTATATGTGGCAATTGAGAATTTTCCGAACTTATATGTGGCTAGAATATGAGATTTGCATCGGATGGTGTCGGGACTGGCGGTATTTCTATATCATTATGGATTTTATATTTAGTATTAGGAAGGTGAAGGAAATGGCTTTAGATTTACAGAAGGTGTTTTCAGAGTAGGCGTCTCGGTAGTGGTACTTTTAGGGTGCTAAAGAGGGAATACAACGATTTATGGGCCTTAGAGCGATGTGGTTTTATGCTAGGATCTCGTGGGGTGAGTTTTGGTTGAGGATCGTGGTGTTACGGCAAGGGAAGTGTCCATTTGAGGGTAATTCGTAAGGAACTCACAGAAATAGTATAGCTTGGTAGTAGGTTGGATCAGCAAGGTAATAGATATGACCGGTCCCTTGGGTACTTATGATGTGGTGAGCCTCTACAAGTGTTTCATGGCAATGCTCTTGGGTTTCGGCGACCTGCCTGACTTGGTTGAGTTAGAGGGATTCGGTTCTGATAGCTGGGTTATGTGAAAATGTATTTCAAAGTGTTCTCAATGGTTTCTACCACGGTTTGAGGTGTATATTTCCTGCTAGCGTGAGGAGCGTGTTGCGTGTTGTGATTTTCTCTTGGATGAGATCAAATGGAAGGTTCATGGTTAATTGAGTATGTATTTTGCTTGTGACTCAAAGTTGATTATGATATTCTCGTGCTTTTCATATTCTTGATTGATGCGGTGTGTTGTGTGGGATTAAGATTTTCGTGTGCAAGGTCACAGTTTAGTTTTGAAGGGAAGGTCATGAATTCTTAGGCAACATGGACGGTTTTAGATGACTAGGTGAATGATATCACTACTTGGTATTTTTAGAAGGGTGCACATTTCAGAAGACGCATTATGTTTTGACTTGCGGATGCTTCATCGATATTGCAGTACTCGCCTGGTTGATCGACTGCTGATATTCATATTTTTGCTATGTGACACGGGAGAATTATAGAAGTATCTCTCATGGGATGATCGTGTATGAGAGATGTGTTAGACATTCAGGCGGTGGAGTTGGGATAAAATATGGTGATTCGTGTGCTCTATGGATTTAGAGACCGGGAATTCTCAGAAGCAGATTGTTTCGTGCTTGTGGACTGTGAAGTTGTGTCCAGAGTAAGAAAGATGATAGTAAGTGTTACGATTCATTCATTGTGGACCTTCGGAGGGTTATATATCTATTGTGGGTGACCATAGTTGATTTGAGGTCCATTAATAGACCCAATGAGGACGCGCATTCTACACCGAGTTGGATTGGTTGACTCTGTACTACTATATTGTTGAGGGATGTGCCATTCAGTTAGAGTTGAGCTTATACGTATTCTGATATGTTCTATGATTTACCCTTCTATGCCATGAGGGGTTGTGATCCTTTAGTTATATGCATACATGGTGCAGTTCTATTTGGGCCTTATAGCAGCATTTGAGCGAGATGGATATTAGGGTGTTGAATGATTGATTGCGCATTTGGTTATGTTCTTTTCGGACTGTGGCATTGTGTTATTGGTTCCTCCGTGGTTATGGTCATGCACCTTGGGTATTTGAGGTCATATTGCTCGTGGTTGTTGATTTTGGGCATAGTGGCTTGAGGTATTCCATATGGACAGTGTTTGGACGGGGTCACGCATTGCAACGGAGCTATGTTGAGATATGATCCTTTTTGTCAGATTCGTGTGTCGTGGTTCTACTGTGTATGATGGACTCATGGCATTGCGGTTGTGGTGGTATTTGTTGTACTTGCGGGACGGTTCTTTTATTTGAGTCATTTTCCATGATTGAGTACATTTGAATTATTGCGTATTGGTGCACGGATTGCACGGTTTGTGGCTTTGTGTAGTATTGGTGCGGCGTATCAGTAGAGTAGCTTGTATTTGATAAGAGGAGGTCGTCGGACTTAGAATGGGTGCTATTGGATTTGATTACGGCATATTTGAAAGGGCAATGTCGCTGATCGGCTTAGAAATTGGCTATAGTTCTTATCAAAAGAGAGGGAGCTCCACGGCTTCTTGATCTGATGAGTGGTTAGGAGTTTCTGCGTGTTTTTTCATCATCGACAGTGTAAGAAGGTTTTAAAATGAGGTTCTGTTTGATATGGGGTTTATTACTGGCATTGGGTTGTTTTGAGCAGCTACTATGATCGAAAATTTTTCTACGAGTATGCGAGTCGTGTGGTATGTCATTGGATTACATCTTGGGTTATGGTTATGGCTTGATACAGCTTTTTCAAACTCATACAGTGTGTGGAAGCAAAATTCGGGTCTTGTAGGAAATTTCAGGTGTTGGAAATTGAATTATGTGGTTTACGGGCTGAGGTTGAAGTAATGAAATTCAGTTATGTTGTGTTGTCGGGCCTATAAGGAATAGGGTGACGTGGGATCACCCCCAGGTATGTGCATGATAAGGTTACATCGCGATTTGATGGCTTTGGAACGACTCTTGGCACGTTCGAGGATGAACGTATGTTTAAGTGGGAGCTGATGTAACGACCGGGCCGGTCATTTTGAGCATTTACACTTCGCTCGATAGTTTGAGGGCATGGGTAGCTCCGTATGATGTATTATGACTTGTGTGTATCGTTGGCTTTGGTTTTCAGGTTAATCAGAGTTGATTTGGAAGAACGAATTTCATGATTGAAGCTTTAAGTTGAAGAGTTGACCAAGTTTGAATTTTCTGAATTTGACACAGGAACGGAGTTTTGAGGGTTCTGTTAGGTCCGGATGGCGATTTTGACTTGGGCGTATGCCCGGATTTTCATTTGGATATTTCTAGAAGGATTCAGCGCTAATTGGCGAAAGTTTAAAATTTGAAGGTTTAGAATGTTCATAAGTTTGACCGAGAGTTGACTTTGATGTTATCGGGTTCGGATTGTTTTTCCAGGAGTTGGAATAGGTTCAATATATCATTTGGAACTTGTATGAAAAATTTGGGTTCATTCCGGATTGGTTAGGCTTGAACCAGACGCTTGGATCGAAGTTTGAAGTTTATGAACCTAAGAGATTGATCTTGATCGAGGATTCATGATTTTGATGTTGTTATGTATGATTTGAGGCCTCGAGTAGGTGCATGTTACGTTATGGGACTTGTTGGCATATTTGGACGGGATCCCGAGTGGGCCGAGTGAGTTTCAGACGAGGTTCGGATCATTTTCCTTTCATGTTGCATCGCTGAAGGTATGCTTGTTCTGGTGCTTCCGCATCTGCAGAAGAATGGACGCAGATGTGGATAATTAGTTGCAAAAGCGAGGTGAGATCTGGGTGAGGAAGACCGCAGAAGCGGAGTTTTGTAGCGCACCTGCGCGCACAGATGTGAGATATTAGCCGCAGCAGCGGCGTGTGGCTCAGTAACGTACAAGGTTGTCGCACCTATGTGTGCGGAGAATCAAAGAAATTTTGCAGGTGCGATGGGTTGGTCTTCAATGAATTCTCGTAGGTGCGAGGCATTTACTGCAGAAGCGGAAGTCGTAGGTGCGACTATTGGTTCGCATTTGCGAAGAGTGCTGGGCAGAGACTATATTATCAAGGGCTTGGCCATTTTATTCATAGTTGGAGTTATAGACCTCGGATTAAGACGATTCTTGAAGTGATTTTCACCACATGGATTGGGGTAAGTGTTCTACACTCGGTTTTGATTATTTTTCGTGATTTTATCTTCATTTTTGGTAATTAGATATGAGTTTTAAAGAGAAAATTGTGGATTTTAGCCTAAAGCTTCATAGAGTGAGTTTTTGAGTTTTGAATGTCAATTTGGAGTCGGATTTGAGTGAAACTAGTATGATTGGACTCGTAATCAAATGGGTTGTCAGATTTTGTAAGTTCCGTCGAGTTTCGAGCGGGCCTGGGTTCGATTTTTTGGTTGATTTTGGGCTCTTGATAAGATTCGACCTTTATCGATTAGATTTGTTTCCTTAGGCACTAATTGATGTATTTGAGTTGCTTTTGGCTAGTTTTGAGCCGTTCGGAGGTCGGTACACGTGTTGGCATTTTTAGAGCATCGCTTGGCTTTCTCAGTAATTGATTTGGCTTGTTCGAGGTAAGTAACACTTCTAAAATTGGTGTTGAGGGTATGAATTCCTGAATTGCGTGTTATGTGATTGATGTTGAGGTGACACGCATGCTAGGTGACAGGCGTGTGGGTGTGCACCGTGTGAATTGTGATTTAGTTGATTCCATGGAACTGTTTAGCTATCTGCTTAGGATATTTTCACTGTACTCTATGTGTTAGAATACTGAGCTGTAATTCATGCTAGAAATCATGCTTAGGCATATGTTGGTATTATTGGGACCCACTGAGGACATCTATGTTGTTATTATATGTTTAAATTGAAGTTTCGTACTCAGTCATATTTATTCATTGCACATCATACCTCAATATTTGTTGCTATTTACTGAAAAATCATATCATTATTTTTGGGCTAGTTTCATGACATTGTGAGCCCGAGAGACTGGAGAGTTTAATGACAAAGTGAGGCTGAAGGCCTGTTGTGAGTGATATTTATGGGATTGGGCTGCACGACACAGCATGTTTTATTGATTTATGCTTGGATCTGGCTTATTATAGCGCTTGGGATGAAGGAGTCCCACCGGAATCTATACACACCCCCAGTGAGCGCAGTTGATTATATTGAGGGATGGATCTTCCCTGGGCATGGATCTTACCCGAAGCATTTATATTTGGGGATGTATCTTTCCCAGGCTGGATTGGCCTTATACAGTACTGAGTGACTGACTTCGATTGATATATATATATATATATATATATATATATATATATATAGTTTTGGGATGGATCTTCCCTGGGCTAAATTTGCCATATACAGTACTGAGTGACTGAGCGTGTCGAGTGATTGAGCATGATGAGTGGAAAGTGAAAGACGGTGAGATCGAGTACTCTCAGAGTGTGAGTACATGTGTTCATTAGTGAGATACATTGCACTTAACATGCATACTTAAGATACATGCATAGAGATGCATTTCTTTCTGTCGCTCCGGTTTTGGTGTCATTCATGATTTCACCTCATATTAACATGTAGGCATAGAGATGTATTTTCCTCATGCAACTTGATAATGAAACATCTTATCTGTTGTTGAAAAGTTTTTGGGAAAAACCACAATTTCTCATATATTTTGTGATTTCGATAAAGGACTTGGGTTTTTACTGATATACTTGAAAAGCAAGCCTATTTTTCTGGAACCACGAACGAGCTGAGCATTTTATCTCTGAGATACTTCTTTTATTAATTCTATTATGTTGTTATGAACTGTTATTGGCTATTGGTGTTGGGCCCCGACCTGTGTTCCAGCTCGCCACTACTTTCAATCTAAGGTTAGATCTGTTACTTATTAAGTACATGGGGTCGGTTATACTCATACTACATTCTGCACCTTGCGTGCAGATGTTGAATGCTGATGTTGCTGTGATCGACGGGAGCTGGATTTGAAGATAAACATGTGTTCCGGTTGTAGCTACCTCTTGTTCATGGTAGCCTTAGATTTATAAAAATCTGTTTATGTATATTCATATAGATGATGTATTTATTTCATACTAACTTTGTAAACTCTAAATCTTAGAAGCTCATGATTTGTACTACCAGTCCTTGGGAAGTTCTTGTATAAAAGCAGTTGTATTTTCATTTCTTTTTCCTAATATATATGTTTTAAATTGAATAGTTGTTAATGGGCTTACCTGACGGGTTGGGTTAGGTGCCATCACGACTAGGTGGATTTTGGGTCGTGACAAGTTTATTGTTGCTTCTTAGTTTATTATTGAAATGATATTAACTTTTAGTTTATTGATTTGAAATTGTAAGTATGTATAGTTTTAAATCTTAGTTTTAAGTTTAAGAAGTTATGCTTATAGTTGCTTCCTAATTTACTAATGGATTGATATTAAATTTAAAACTTAATAATTGCTATATTAAATTTTTTTTTATAAATTTGAAAAATATAATATATTAATTAATATAGTTTATTAATTAAATCCATGTGTGGACTTTATATGATGAAAATAAAAAAAGCAATGATGAATTATATGATGAAAATAAAACAAGCGATGAAGAATTATATGATGAAGTAAACAAAAATGAAACAAGTCATGAGGATTAAGCTATTTGTGCATTTTATAACTTGTTGAGTATTTATATGTTATTCCTTATATTATTGCAATATGCAATAGAATTACCTTATATTGTTAATGACATCTTGAATGTTTTTATGCTTATACTGTTATATTTATTATGTATATTTTGTATTTATATTTGTTATGTTAAATTATTTTATATGTAAATATTTTATATTCATTACTTGGATGGCTTCTCGCGGTAAAGAATGGAACGTAACTCAAGCTTTGATCTAGAAATTATTAGAAAAGAAAAGCAGGAAACGCAATCAACCTGCAATAAATGAATCTGAATCTGACGAGGAGATTGAATCTGATCAATAGGAGTAGCTATTTGAATATGGATGTTATATTTTAAACTTGAAGATACATATATGTTTAAATTATGAGTGTGTGTTAGTATTTTGATAATTAGTGTTTGATTGCTTGGTAGTTTGGTTTGTTATATATATTGGTGTTTCATTTGTTATAATTTAGTTAGTATCAATATTGGTGTTTGATTTGTTATAAATGGTAGATGGTAAATTACGTGTTTGGTTGGTTATTTTATTTGGCAAGTGGTATAGTTAAAAATACAACAGAATTCTGTTAACTTTATTTTCCAGATTTGGGGCTGATTTGCGACCGAATTAGTCGCAAATCTTACTAGAAATTTTCCAGATTTGCGATTGATCTGGTCGCAAATTATGAATTTCTAAAATAATTTGTTCTCAAATTTTATGTTCGATTCGGTCGGAAATTTAAATTATCTATTTATTTTATTATTTAAATTTTCTACCAAATCGGCCGAAAATTTATCGACCAATTCAGTCGTAAATCCCTTATATTCAAGCGCGTCCTTACTTTTCAATTTGCGACCAAATCCGTCGGAAATTTCCTACCGACTCGGTCACAAATTATTTGCGACCATGTGTTTTTTAACCGACCTTTTTCTGTCGGTAATCCACCAAAAAATCTGGATTTTCGATTGATTTGACGGTCGAAAGTTTTCCCTTTTCTCCGAAGCATGACTCCTTACTTAAAAAGAACTCTATCCAAGATAAGGAAAGCATTAGAAGTTGAAGATAACTAATTCTAGCTAACCCTTATTCTACTAACTCCACCAAGGAAGAGTAAATCATCAGAATTCTGGTTAATCCTTATTCTACTAACTCAATAAATATTAGTTTGTTCTCTTTTACAGATGACGCTCACATACTGAAGTTAAGCAACAATTGAGAGCAAAATAGCAAGGCATTTTGTGAGCAATTCCTGTGAGTTTCAAGAGTGCGAACCTGAAGTTACATGAACCAAATTGAAGAACCAGTTCCATGTGTCTATCTTTAATTTTTGTTCAATTATAGTAGGAGCTTTTGAGTTGTACCTTTCATATTTTCTTATAAGCATTTGTACTAGGTAATTAAGTTGTATTATTCAAGTTAGAGTTAACTTGAAGTAGTCGCAACAACCTGTGGCGTGTTGCTACAAGAGTGAGAATAATCCTTAGGTTTGCTAGAGTTTGTAAACATTGTCGTTTGACTTAAGAGTTGTAGTGAATTATTTGGAAAAAATCTTACTGGAAACAGGTCATGGTTTTTCACCTCTTGAGCCGGATATTTTCCCGTAAAAATACTTGTGTTCTTTACTTTCTGCATTACTTATTTCACAACTATAATTTAAGGAACGCATAGAAGAACCAGGTCCTTTTATAATCCAGTGCATGCGAAAATTAGGCACCATAAAAATCAAGCCCTCCCCCCCTCTTGTGTGGTATTGAAGTATAAAACATCAATTAGTATTAGAGCGGGTTATCCTTGAAGAGGCTAACACCTTAGGAAAAGATCAAGATGAGTGCACCACTTAAAAATTGGGAAGGGCAATCCATTGCTAGGCCACCACTCTTTATTGGATAGTACTACTCATGGTGGAAGTAAGGATGAGAGATCATTTACAGGCAGAACATTATTGGATATGGGATATAATCGCTGATGGCCCATTGTCAACACTCAAAAAGAATGCTGAAAGTGAGGATTTTCCTAAAACAAAAGCTGACTGCACTACTAAGGATTTGAAGATGTGGGAGAAAAATGCTAAAACCAAGAAATGGCTTGTTTATGGACTTGGTCTTGATGAGTGTAGTAGAATCCAAGGCTGCTTCATTGCCAAGCAAATATGGGACACACTGCAAGTGGCTCATGAAGGAAAAACTCAAGTGAAAAGATTAAGCGGGACTTTGTTGTTTTCACAATATGAGAATTTTGCTATGAATGATGGAGAAACCATTTAGGAGATGTACACAAGATTCACTACTTTGACAAATAAGTTAAGGTCTCGTAGAAGGATTATATCCAAATAAGAAAGGGTTGAAAATATCCTAACTAGGGTTTTACCAGTCATTTGGGAAAGTGAGATCACTGTCATTCAGGAATCAAAGAACATTGCTACACTTCCCTTAGATGAGTTGATTAGAAATCTCAAAGCTATGAACTTAGGAGACAAACCATGAAGATGGATGTACCTAAGAAGGAAAGGAGTCTGGCACTCAGAATCACTTAAGGTTCTAATTTAGAAGATGATGAAATGGCAATGATCACCAAAGACTTTAAGAAGTACCTAAGGAGAAGAAAAGGTTCTTCAAGAAGTGGAAGCTACAGCAAGGCCAAAGCTGCAGAAAATCAGGTGAATGATGGGCGCTATAAATGTGAAAAGAACGATCACATTATCAAGAATTATCCTTTGTGGAAGATTGAATGGAAAAAGGAAAGAGCTAAACGAAGGAACAGGAAGAAGGAACAAGTTCAGCCCAAAAAAAGCAACAAGAAAGGATCAACCAAAGAAATGGTTGCTGCTTGGGAAGATAGATAAGATGAGGGTTCTGATGAGAATGACGATGATGATGAACGAGCCCTAATGGCTATTGGAGAATCTGAAGAAGAACCTGATAAAGAACCTGAGGTAAGTTTCCTTTAATTAAAGATAAGATCAAATTTCTTTCTAAAGAAAGATTATCTGAATTACTGCTTGAGTTAATTGATGAGTCTGAAGATGTGAGTACTGAAAAGGAACAATTATCAAAGGAGTGCATTTTGAAAGCAAAGTGCAAACACTTGGAAATTAGGGCTTGTGAAACTGAAAAAGAAAATATTGTTTTGAAGAACCTGGTTCATGCACTTGATACAACTGTCTGGGAACTTAGATATAAAAATCTGAAATTGAAGTTAGGGACAGGTAAGGAAATAGCTAGTGTCACACAACTCACACTAGAAGAAGATTTAGGAAAGGTAAAAGATGAGCTATACAAAAGGGATGAACTGGTAGGAGTTTTGAAAGAGGACTTGACAAAGGTTAAGCATGAGCTTGATAGAACATGTAAATGGAACAGGTCCTCCTATGCACTTTCATGGTTACAAGAACACCATAGTAGTAACAAAAAGAGGCTTGGCTTTGGAAATTCTACACCTAAATGGGATCCCAAAAACAAGTACATGGATAGTGGTTGCTCAAAGCAAGTACATGGATAGTAGTCTAAGTGAAGGAGAGCAGTCAAATATAGTACGTAGATAGTGGTTGCTCAAAGCACATGACAGGGAACAAGAACATGTTCCATTCACTTGCAGCCTTTAGAGGAGGTAATGTCTCTTTTAAATGGAAAGAAAGGTAAGATCATTGGAGATGGAAAGGTAGGCAAATTTGATTCTCGCTCAATTGAGAATGTCTACTTGATAGATGAACTGAAATACAGCCTGATCAGCATCTCGCAATTGTGTGATAGGCAAAATATGGTAGATTTTACCTCTACAAAATATTTTGTGATTAATTTTACCACTAACAAAATAGTGTTGCAGGGATAAAGAGTGAACAATATATATGTGGTGGATCTGTCCACACTTTCAAATAATGAACTCATTTGCTTGAGTGTCATGGACAGTGATCCCCTCCTTTGGCATAAGAGATTTGGACATGCTAGTCTAAGTCAACTCAACTAACTAGTTTCTGAGGACTTGGTGATAGGGTTGCCTAACATTAAGTTCAAGGAAGATAAAGTTTGTGAGGCTTGTGCAAGTTGGGAAGAAGCTAAGATCTACTTCCAAAAGTAAGAGAATGATGAGTACTACTAGGTCGATGGAACGCGTCCATATGGATCTATGTGGACCAATGAGGACAATGAGCAGAGGTGTTACGAGATATGTTATGGTGCTTGTTTGTAAATATCCGACCGATCATTTTGAGTATTTGCATTAAGTTTGGATGGTTTAAGTTTGTGAGTAGCTTCATACGAGATATTATGACTTTCATGTATGGTTGGTTTTGGATTTTGAGTGGTTCAGGATTGATTTGGAATAATGATTCTCAACTAGGAAGCTTTAAATTGGAAGAGTTGATCGAGTTTGACATTTGTGTATTGACCTCTGATCGGAGTTTTGATGGTTTCGTTAGGTTCGGTGGTAATTTTGGACTAGGGCGTATGCCTAGATTTATATTTGGATATTTCCAGAAGGTTTTAGCTCTAATTAGCGAAATTTGACAATTTGAAGGTTTGGAAACCTCATAGGTTTGACCGGGAGTTGACTTCAGTATTATCGGGTTCGGATTGTAGTTCTGGGAATTGGAATAGGTTTGTGTTCATTCGGAACTTGTGTATAAATTTTGAGGTGACTCTGAGTTGATTAGACGTGCCCGACGTAAGATTAGAATTTGAAAATTTGAAATAGTTCATTAACATTGATTTGAGGTGTGATTCGTAGCTTTGATGTTATTATGTGTTTTAGGCCTCGAGTAGGTTCGTGTTATGTTTTGGGACTTGTTGGTATGTTCAGAGGGGATCCCGAGGGGATCCCGAGGGGCTCGGGTGTGTTCCGAGGTGGTTCCAAACCATTTGTCTTATGTTTGCATTGCTGGTTTTTGCTGGTGTCTACAGTGGATCGCGTTCGCAAGGGTGTCACCGTGATCACGTATAAGTAGTTGGAACTAGGTGTTGTTCCTCTATCTGTTCGTGACTAGAAGATCGTGTTCGCGGAGCTTGAGTGGTTTGGCCATCGCATTCGTATGAGAGAGCTCGCGATTGCATTTCAGCGTGGGTGCTGGGGGATTTGTCTTCGCGTATGCATGGGATTGGGAGCGTTCGCGTAGTTTTGAACTTGTGGTCATCACGTTCGTGCGGACTGTGTCGGGAACGTGAAGTGTATTTGGGCAGTGCTATTTGCTTCTACCCTCGCGATCGCGATACATATAACTAGGCGGTGCTTCTACATACTCTATTTTGAACTTTGAGCTCATTTTATCACATTTTTGAGTTCTTGGATATGGGCAATTTTGGAGCGGATTTTCACCGTTTGGAATGGGGTATGCATATTTGACTCGAATTTGAATACTTTACATGATTCCTTTGATTTGGTATTTAATTGATGAATCTAAAAAGAGAAATTGGAGGTTTTTGTCTAAACTTTTCTAAAGTGAATAATTGGATTTTGAACATCGATTCGGAGTCGGAATTAGATGAAATTAGTATGGTTGGACTCGTATTTGAATGGGATATCGCAATTTGTGAGTTTGTTAGGTTCTGGGATGTGGGATCAGGTTGACGTTTTGGTTGATTTTGAGTATTTGATTACAGATTCGACCTTTATCATCTGGGTTTGATTCCTTTGGCATTATTTGATATTTTTGAGTTACTTTTAGCAAGTTTCAAGCTGTGCGGAGGTTGATTCGTGTGCGATGGCACTTCTAGTGTATTGATTTGGCTTGCTTGAGGTAAGTATCTTGCCGTCTTCTTGTGCCGAGGGTCTATCGAAAACAGCCTCTCTACTCCTCCGGAGTAGGGGTAAAGTCTGCATACACACTACCCTCCCTTGACCCCACTTATGGGATCTCACTGGGTTGTTGTTGTTTTGTGGTAAGTATCTTACCTAAACTTGGTTGAGGCACTAGTTGCCTGAGTTATTTGTGGTAGCTACATGCTACGGGTGGCGCACATGTATGATTGAGCCCATGTGCGTGCACCGGGGTATTATTCATGCTCGGTTATTGCTTAGACTATGATATGCCTTGAGTTGATTGCTAAAATTCTTAATGTGATGGTTCTCATATTGGTACCCTGTTGTGAGATATTTGAGCTATATTTTAGGTTTCATAGAAGGTAATCTCCTGATTGAACTTGTTAATTGCTACTTTTGTAATGTATTCTCCTGATTGAGCTATGATAGAACACTTTGCACATGCATACACCTTGGCGTGTCACTTATACCAGTCCAAGAGTGTTGCACTCTATTTTATACGAGTCAAAACAAGATTCAACTCGTGGTTTCTCTGTTGTTGATGAAAGAGAGTCGCCACCTAATATCTAAAGGTATACTAGGGTACCTATTTAATTACTAAAGGTCATATTCTTCATTAGTCTGCTAACCGGTGAGATTATAGATAAGGCTTCTTATTCTTCTAAGGGGAAGGTATTAGGCACCTCTTAAAACTTAACTGAGGTAGCTCTATAGGATTTAGACTAGATTTAGTACTAATTGTTTGTACTATGCTTAACTAATGTTTAAAGAGTGTGGCTTACCATGTATTATGGCATAATACCTATAAAGGAAGAATCTAGTTTAAAGAGGTATGGGTTTATAGAAGAATCTTAGAAAAATAATGTTAGAGTATATATGCTTGTATATACTTGAAAAGAGCTTTAAAAGATGTGGTGTTTGTATGAAAACGTGTAAAAGAAAAGCTAAGTTAAAACACTTTGTTCCTAAGGCATGAAAATTCATATTACTCTAATGAGGCAAAGGTGTTATGAAAATAGGCCTAAGATATACCTTGGGCTTTAAATATTTGGCTTGAAGGAACCGTTTGAAAATCCTTGTTTTGGGCGGCAATGCCTTGATCTTGAAAGGATTTCCTTTTAGAAAGTTAAGCTCGCGATTCGATTCTGATTTTCTTTTTGAAAGAGTAACTACCGCCTTTTGTTAGGCTTTCTGGCTTCAAAAATCTTTAAGAAGAGTTAGCAAAGCATAGTAGATTGATAATATAAGCAACTTATAATTGACGAATGTAGGATCAGTTACTAGCTGATGCTTCTTTTAATCTTAGGTTCTTTAAGGCTTACCTAAGCTGTTTTATATGACTTAAGACATAAAGTAAAGCATTCAATCCAATATATAATTGTTATATACATATGAGATAAAATAATAGGAACACAATAAAGGACAACGACATAGTAGAGCTACAGAATGGCGAAAGCAGTGAATAAAGGAGTAAAGGGAAAGAAAGGACTCTGATTTTTGGGCCTCAAAGAGGCAGACCCAGCAGTAACAGGGATGACAGCTGACTCTGGACTCCCAAGATATAGCAATGCTGGTTTTGGGCCTGAGTTCTTTAAGAACTCAGCAGGCCCAAACCATTGTGCATGTCAAAAACAAGAGAGAAGAGAAAGGAGATAATATATACATATTCATTCATGGAAATTTGCAAGCAAAATAAAAGAAAAGGTAACTAACATTATTTGAACATTAAGAAGATCATACTAATGTGGTGGTTATGTATAGTGAATGATCCATATTGAACACCTTTCGTTGTTATTAAACACTAAACCCAAAAAGAATAACAAGTGTCAATAAATTAAGGCTATGGAGAGAATTTCACTCAAGGTCGATGCCCCTTTTTAATCCCCCCAACACTTTAAAGTTCTCAAGGGTCTCAAGGCCCAAGGTAATACTTGTGCCGGGGAGAGCAGCCCAACCTACATTTAAACTTTACTCCCAAATACCCTCAACCACTAACGACTCACTTTTCTCATAGGTTTAAATGCCAATGAGGCTCTTTCAATGTAAACCAATTACCATAACATTCCCTGCCACAAAATCTTAAGGAACACTGAAACAGTTTTATTTCCATAACTATGTTTCCAATACTGAGTAAATGAGGCACATATGAACAGATCTAAAGGCCAAGTTTCCAAACACACATAGAGGCAGTAGTAATTATATTGTTATCGCTAATGAGCCAAACAACTGGAATCATACATCTCAAGGATAGATAAGAGCACATAGTTTAGAGCTGCAACAGCTTAGAAATACAAATGCTTCTGCCCTTATAGTCTAATCATAGATTGATTTAACATCAAACCTTGTCATTTGCACACACATAGGTTAACAATGCTACTTGGAACTTTTTGAAAACATCAGAAAAGATTTAGACAAAACAGTCATAATCAGGAGCCTCTACAGTATTATTAGAGATATCAGAGTATAATCAGAACTTATAACATGACTACAGGTTCGCAGATTAGAAATGGAATTCCCTAACAGTGCTTAACAGTATCAGTATCACTTCATTTTGGAAATGAAGGTAGAACCACTTCTTTATAGGAGTATATTGGAATAGGCAAGTTGTTGTGTTTAAGCATTAACAACGAGAGGTTTCACCAAGACCAGATTCAATTCAGATTAATCAGGGAAAGAGAAGACTGTATACAATTTCAAGATAGTGCACAGAGCATGAAATCATGAGAGATATGCAGAGATACATACAGAACCTTCATTCAACTATACATATAGTCTTACAAAAATAGGATGAGTCTCAGTCATTGTAAAATTAGGTTAACAATGTCATTAAGGATCAAGGACAGGGAAGATATTATATCAAACAAGTTTAACTCAGATGTATAGACTAAGATTAACATTTGAGCATGATTTAGTTATAGTTAGCTTGTAAAACAGTTAACATTCAACATGACTATAACCTAATTTATGAAAGATAACCTGATCATAACAAACATATGCAAAAAAGGAGTTTCTCCTATTTACTTTAGTGAAACAGTTCCACATAAAGAGGCTTAGAGATGTGATTAGCAATTAAGCACAGGCATAAGACTCTCATAGTGATGACTCAAGAAATGCTTACAGGTTAACAAATACTTATACAAAGAACGCGAGCATTTAAACACTTAAACTTCACATATTTCAATTAAGTGATGAATGATTAAACTATGAACTTTTCATGTTTGTTCCAGTTAGGATTATCAAACAACAACCTCAACAACAAAGTGTAGAAACAATATGGCAGGGATAAAGATCATAGCAGAATCATTGAAAGAAAACCTGAAGCCTATGCAAACATGGAAAGTCGTCTATTAAGTGGCTTAATCACATAGGCTATTTGATATACAATAGAAGACATTAAGGTCACATGAATACTCTATCAATACTGATGAAAACATGATAAATAATCACAAATCAACAACAGGTCATGGAGAACTAGAATTAACAATTATAGACTAACAACAAACATCAAAACAATTAACAGCAAGACAATAATATGTTCATGATCTTCGAATGAAACTATCAAAGTGAGAGGGTGGAAGTACACTGACCTTTTCTACAGCAGCAGACCAAACGGGATTTTAACTTAACCGTACAAAAACCAAAGCTTCAAGCTCTTAGCAGTGAACAAACTTGGAAACAAAAGGAAACAGAGATCAATCAGAAAGAAAACCTAGCTTCTTAATTCGTATGAGATTTTTAGACTATCGTTAGGTCTTTGGTAGGTCTGGTTAGTGTGATTGTAGGTATTTCGGTGATTTTATGTGAGAGCAATCAAGGCTCTATTTATAGTACCATTAATGGCTTAGGGTTTTAGTAAGATTCAAGCATAGGTAGTGGAGAGTGACGACTACTAGATGATGCAAGCATAGGTGAGTAAATATCAGAGAGACAGGAGGAAAATCAGTGAGAGTTTTTACCTGAAATAAGAGTTGTTGACTGTTGAAGGAAAAACCCATCGGTTAAAGCTCCAGTATCCAGAGGTTATTGCATTTGGCCTTTGGACCTCGAATAATCATAATGAGGCTTCGATATATGCTCATGCATGCTCCGATTTGACCGAGCATAAGAGAAATCTGGAGACTTGAGGTTTCACCTTTGAGTCTAGGGTTTCAAATTTGGGGTTTTTGAATTCAATCAGTGAAATGGAAAGCTAATCGCAGACCTCATAGCCCAGGGACAAAGTGGATGATTTTCTAAGTTTGGATTTGAAAGAACGAAGACGAAAAAGTGTATCGATGCTAAGGTCAGAGTCCGATACTTCAGATTTGAAGTACAGAAAGGGAAAGATCAGTGGGATTCTTGGGCAGGGAAGCAGGAGAGGACGATTTGGTGAGAGATTTCATGACCTTGTACGAATTTGTGCAAGGTATGTTGATTGATGTTCATGAGAGGTTGAGAGAAAGGAGAAGGAGAGAGGAAAGGGAGGCGGCTGAAAGTAGCAAATGATTTTAGGGTTAGAAGATTGGGGAGGGTCTCTTAGGGTTAAAGTTTGGAGATGGAATCTGGACAGTTGATTATCTAGATCAATGGCTCTGATAATTCAGGGATTAAATAATAAAACAGAAGAATTATGGAGGCCGTTGGATCTTCTGATTTTAACGGATGAGATAATCAAATAGGGTTTTAAAATTAAAATAAAAGCGGAGATAAACGAGGGTTGTTGGTCTGTAGGATGGACGGTTGGGATATGTTATGCTTCTTTTATGAGTGATAGAAGACGGGTGACGTGGCGTGCTTTGATTGGTTCGAATGGGTTGGGGCGGATTGCCAACTTGGAGAGAGGGGGTTGTTCGGACTGGGCAATATCTAGATTAGGGCCTGGTATTTGGGCTGGAGTTATTTTAAATATAGCCATTGTGTAATTAATTAAGGTTTGCTATTGTAGCCTTTTAGTTTTTAACATTTTTAAAATTAATTTAATTAAGCTTAAATAATTTCCAATAAAATGTAGTAAAATCATAAATATCAAATATACTACCAATTATTGTAATTAATTATTTATGAAATACTTTGTTTTCTAAATTATGACACTAATTTCAAATTATTAACATAGCAACCTATTTAATTAAAACTGGAAAATTAATTATAAAGCCTATATGGTGTGTATAAAAGATTGTTTTAACAATATTGAAATAGTAAGTACGTTCGTAATTACATAATACTAATACTAGGTGATTAATTTCAAAATTAATACTTAATTAATTTATAAATTAGGTATTTGTCGATAGAAAATACTTCTAAAACGTTTATTGTAAATTACTAAGTATAAATAAATTAATTTTAAAAAGGAGGGTCAAACTTGGCCGTCAACAAGGAGTATAAAATTTGATGTTCTTTGATCATGTACATGTATTCTTGCATATATGCTTTATGTGTTAAATGGATTAGACTGGTAGCCTGTGACCACGCCGGTCATATAGTAATATTAAGCATGTTACCATGCCGGGCGGATTGTGATATTGAGCATGTGACCATGCCGGGTGGATTGTGATATTTAGCATATGGCCACATCGGGCAGATTGTGATATTTAGCATGTGGCCACGCTAGGCAGATTGTGATATTGAGCGTGTGACTATGCTAGACAGATTTTGATATTGAGCTTGTGACCACGCCGGGCGGATTGTGATATTTAGCCTGTGGCCACGTTCGATAGATTGTGCTATTTAGCATGTGACCATGTCAGGCAAATTGTGATATTTAGCCTATGACCATGCTGGGCGGATTGTGATATTGAGCATGTGATCGCGCTGGAGGGATAGTGATATTGAGCCTGTGACCATGCCGAGCGGATTATGATATTTAGCTTATGATCACGCCAGATGGATTATGATATTGAGCATGTGACCACGCCAGGCGAATACGTGATGCTGAGCCTGTGACCACGCTGGGCGGATCACGATGTTGAGCCTATGACCACGCGAACAAATTATGATAGCACGTGAGTAGTCTGTGCTGCATGTGGATATGGATCCATCCTCCTAGGGTCACTCTCTGATATTTCTTCATGAGGGTGTACACGCGGATTTCTGAGAAACCAATAGGTTTCTGGTTGATGTTGTTACACCCCACACATAAAGCTAAAGAATGCTAAGTTTTGTTTCTAGCGCCGCTAATCAGCCGGCGACGAGTATGAGGCCAGAAGGTGGCTACGTGTTTCATTTGACCTTCGCCAGCTGTCCCATCGGGTGTAGGAAGCGACCCATTTTGCATGAGGAGCGACAAAATTTTTTAAAATTGGTATCGTATAAAAAAGTATAGCTCTTTCTCTTTCATTCTAGGAAGTGTCACCCACTTTAACTCCCCCAAAACGTTCTCAAACCTCCCTTGAGAGTCTCTAAGCAAACTAAACTGAATCAGAGGAGATTGTAGTAGGATTTAGCGTGAAGAATGTTTGGATCATCACTGTGATACCTGTTATCTTGATTTTTGGAGACTCATTTGAGGCAGAGTTAATCACCATGAGGCATAGAAATTCAGGAAAACATGAATTGATATAAGCGATTCCTTCTAAATGTTCTTATGTTCTAAGCCTTTCTTGATGATGTGGTTCCTATTCTTTTATGTTTTGTATTGGTAACACCTTCTTTTATGACTGAAATATTCCCAGATGGTATTCTGAGGTTTGAAAATGTGAATCATTCTAAATTTAATCTTGATATATCTTGATTTTATATATATATATATATATGTGTGTGTGTGTGTGTGTGTGTGTGTGTGTCTGTGTGTGTGTGTCTATGTTAATTCACCAAACTGCATTATAGTCGGTCGAGTACGGCACCTATTGTGCAACCATTGATCAGTTAGGTATGATGAGATACAATTTAAAACGCTATCGAGCTCTTGTATGGCTGGTTGCGGCCGAGCTCTCTATGAGGTCGGGTACGTGATGATGTGCTATGAAACATTACCGAGCCCTTGTGTGGCTGGGTACGACTGAGATCTCTTGAGTCCGAGTATAATCAAGACCTTCTGAGGCCGCGTATGATGTGACGGAAGAGATAAACTTTACCGAGTCCTCTACGAGGCCGAGTACGATATGATATGATATCCCCTAAAGAGTGGCTGAGTAATATTATATTATATTTAATGCATAGTCTCCAAGAGTGGCTTAACCTTTTATAAAGCTTGCATACTTTTGATGTTTTATGGTTTCTACAGTTTATGCCAGCGGTGGCTTATCTTCAGTATTCAGGTTCAAATCATTTATTTGTATCTCTTATGTCATGTTTTGATTTATATGCCTTCTTATTCTTACGTACGTAGTACATTTTCTGTACTGATGCACCTTTTTTGGGTGCTGCATTCATGCCCACAGGTACAGATAGTCCCGGTGACGTCCCTCCCCAGTAGAGTGTGCGTTTCAGCTATCAATTGTTGCGCTCCACTTCTCGGAGTAGCTATTCAGAAGTCGATAGGTATTGAAATGTATGTTTCAGTCATTTTGGGTATGGTTGAGCCCTGTCCTGACCAAGTTATGTGTTATGGTACTCTTAGAGGCTTGTAAACCAGTTTTTGAAAGTATGTAAATATTATATGCTAAGATCCCTCCCACAATATATATATATATATATATATGTATATATATAAAAGATATCTCCCACAATCAGTTATGTTCAATTGAATGTTTAATCGGAGTCCTTATTAGCCCAAGTTGTATGTTGCAAGGTCTAAGTATGGATATTTCACACGAGCTTTAGGGCGTCGTGTGGCAATCACACCTCTCGAGTTTGGGGTGTGACAAACTTGGTATCAGAGTAGATCTGTCCTAGGGAGTCTGCAAGCCATATCCAGTAGCGTCTTGTTTATGGGTATGTCGTACACCATACTTATAAACAGGAGGCTACATGATATTCATCGATATCTTTATTTCTAATCTAGATCGTGCGATAGAGTTAATTCGTATGTATTCACTTCTAATCCACATCTTTTTTATGTTTATAGTGATGCCGAGACATCAGGCAATTGTTCGCAGATTGAATGAATAGGTAGGGGAGTGCACCAGTCAGGTGCCGCCTGCCCATACGAATCACATGAAACTCGTAATGAGGCTGATACTCAGGTTTCGGGGTTAACACCACTACCCCCGGAACCGCATAAATAAACTAGTGTACCACATGTTCCTCCCCTGGTTGCTTCTGACCAATATTTAGATATGAAAAGTGCAGCTCAGTTGTTGACCCGATTAGTGGCCTCTCAGGCCCAACATTAGGCCCCTACCACCTCAGATAGAGCAGTCAGTACGAGAGTTTGGGATTTCATAAAATTAGAACCCCCGGTATTGCAAAAACATATCCAAACAAAGATCCCCAGAATTTTCTAAATCAGATGAAGCGGACTTTACGAGTTATGCATGCCACTAATATTGAGTTCATAGAACTTGCCTCTTAGAGAGTGTGGGATATAGCTGTGACTTAGTATGAAACTTGGGAACAATCTAGGGGACCTTTTGCTCCTCAAGCAAGATGGAGGGAGTTTTCTGAGGCATTCTTGCGGCAGTATTTGCCTGTTGACTCCGCCGATCAAGACATAAAAAGATTCTTACGGTTGGAACAAGGTAATATAAGTGTCCGGGAGTATAGCATGCTATTTAACTCCTTGGCAAGGTATGCTCCTTCGGTTGTGGCCGAGATGAGTGGCTCAGTACATCGATATGTGGGCGGTTTGGGATCCCATCTGATATATGAATACACCACTGCTTCTTTGAACCTGATTATGGATATTGCTCACATTCAAGCTTATAAGCAGAACTTGGAGGATTGCATGAGGCTACAACGAGCTGCTCGAGAACATGACCAGGGCCAGTCTAAGAGAGCCTGGTCCACAGGTGATACGAGAGAGTTTAGAGGTGGGTTTAGACCTCCATTTTCTCGGCATTCACCTTTTGGTGGATAATGTACCATCACAGTCCTAGGGCCAATGATGAGAACAGACCACTTATTTCGGTCAGGGCCAGAATTCCCGGGGACAGAGCTCACAGAATAGTGGGGATCCTAATAGGATGAGACCCTCGATGCCGCATTGTGGCCAATATGATAGAAATTATTTTGGGCATTGCCGCTTAGGGTTCAGATTTGTGTTATTCTTGTGGGAAGCCTAGTCATATCATGCGCTTTTTCCCAGTGAGAAATGTGGGTGGCATGATGCTGCCCAATGGGATCTGCAGCAGCTTCTTCATCATCAGCGCATCCTCGTGAGCAAGGTATGCAACCACCGGTGGGGAGAAGTAGAGGTAGAGGTGGAGTGACTAGCTCGGGCGGACAACAGAACTGCATTTATGCATTATCAGGCTGAAAGAACCTAGAGTCATCACCGGAGGTGGTCACATGTATACTATCTGTATTTTTCATTAGTGTGTATGCTTTGATGGATCCCGGTTCTACCTTGTCGTATATTAATCCATTTCTTGCTGGTACATGTGGTAAATAACCAGAATTGTTACGATAACTATCTGAAGTGTCCATGCTTGTGGCAAGTCCGTGGTAGTGAGGCAGGTATATCGAGGTTGCGATGTAATGCGTTAGGATCATCAAATCTTAGCTAATCTGAATGAATTAGAAATGATAGAATTTGATGTTATTATGGGCATGGATTGGCTGACCTCTTCTTATGATATGATGGATTATTGGAAGAAAGTTGTTCGCTTTAAATTTCCAGGAGAGCCCGTTAGCGAATGCAAGGGTGATGTTGCAACGCCAAAAGTGAAGTTTATTTCTTACCTTAAGGCTCGAAATATGATCCCGAAAGGATGTTTCTAACATTTGGTGTGGGTGCAGGATGTAGAGGCGAAGCCTCCAACCATTCAATCGGTTTCGGTTGTTATTGAATTTCCCAATTTGTTCCTTGATTAGCTCCCGGATATTTCAGTCGAGAGAGAGAGAGAGAGAGAGAGAGTTTGCCATCGATGTGCCACCGGATACGCAACCGATATCTATCCCTTTATACTGGATGGCCCCTGCTGAGTTGAAGGAATGAAAGCTCATCAGAAAGATCTTTCAGATAAGGGCTTTATTTGACCCAGTATTTCCCCGTGGGGAGCCCCAGTGCTATTTGGTCAAAAGAAAGATGGTTCGCTGATGATGTGTATTGCTTATCGATGGCTGAATAAGGTAACCATTTAGAATAAGTATCCGCTCCCGAGAATCGATGATTTGTTTGACCAATTGCAAGGCGCTAAGTATTTTTCGAAGATCAATCTTAGATCTGAGTATCATCAGTTAAGAATCAAGGAAGAAGGTAATTAGAAGACAGCCTTTCAGACCAGATATGGCCATTAAGAGTTTCTCATTATGTCCTTTGGAATAACCAATGTACTAACGGCCGTCGTGGATATAATGAATTGGGTATTCAAGCCATTTTTTGATATTTTGTGATCGTGTTCATAGATGATATCTTGGTGTATTCCTGATCAAAAGCGGAGCATGTAGAGCATTTGTGCATGGTTTTACATATGCTTCGGGATCACAAGTTGTATGCCAAGTTTTCCAAGTGCATGTTCAGGCTGAACTCAGTGGCTTTCCTTGGGCATATAGTATCAGGTGAGGGTATAAAAGTTGATAGTCAAAATATTGAAGCAGTTAATAATTGGCTAAGGCCCACAACTCCTACCGAGGTATGCTGTTTCCTTGGCATAGCGGGTTACTACCGGAGGTTTGTGAAAAATTTCTCATCTATAGTTGCTCCATTGAAGAAGTTGACACATAAGGCAATGAAATTCCGGTGGACCAATGTTGGTGAGAGGAGCTTCCAAGATTTAAAGGATAGGTTAACCTCAGAACTAGTTAACGGGAAAAGTATGTCATCTTGTCAAAACTCACTTCACGGTTCTCAGGAATCCTCAGAGGTTGGTGGAACTCACTTGGATTTACCGAGGGGTAAATTATATATTGTGATGCCATTAAAGTAGGATTGGGCAGTGTTTTAATGCAACGCGGGAGAGTTATTGCTTATGCTTTGAGACAACGAAGGAAACATGAACAGAATTACCCAATTCATGACTTGAAGCTAGCAATTGTTATTTTGCCTTGAAAATATGGTGCCACTATCTCTATGGGGTTCATATTGACGTATTCGTGGATCACAAGAGCCTGCCATACATATTCAAACAAAAAGAGCTAAACCTAAGACGGAGGTGGCTTGAATTATTAAAAGATTACGATGTTGATATTCTATACTACCTCGGAAAGGCAAACATTGTGGCTGATGCATTAAGTCAAAAATCCATGGGTAGTCTACGACATCTGGAAAAGCATAAGTTGGATATGACCAAAGACTTGTACTCGTTGGCTAACTTAAGTGTATGATTTCTCGATATCGGTAACGGAGGAGCCACAGTGCGAAATGCTGCTAAATCCTTGTTAGCGGTGGAAGTAAAGGCGTGACAATATGGCAATCCATCCTTGTTGAAAATAAGAGAAAGCATTCCCTTTCAAAAAGAAGCAAGCGTTCGAGTTATCCGAGGACAGAGTCCTTGACACCAGGACTAGTTGTGTGTGCTCGATGTCGGGGAACTCCGAGAATAGATCATGACGAAGATTCATTAATTCCGATATTCTGTTCATTCGGGGTCAACCAAGATGTATCATGATCTTCAGCAGCTGGATTGGTGGAATGACATGAAGAGGAGCATTGCTAAATAGGTCGCTCAATGTTCAAATTGCCAACGAGTTAAGGTTGAACACCAGAAACCCGGAGTACTGCTCCAAATTATAGAAATTCTAACTTGGAAATGGGAGATGATCAACGTGGATTTTGTTACCGAATTACCACTTTCACACTGAAGGTTTGATTCCATATGGGTTATCGTGGATCGATTCACCAAGTTAGTTCACTTCCTACCAGATATTACTACCTTCTCAGTTGAAGATTATATGAAGTTATACATTAAGGATCGTTCGACTTCATGGGGTTCCGATTTCTATTATATCAGACAAAGGTGCCCATTTTATGGCTAAATTCTAGATATCACTTCAAAAAGGATTGGGTACGAGGACTAACCTTAGCACAACTTTCCATCCACAAACAGGCGGTTAGGCCAAATGCACTATTCAGACACTCGAGGACATGTTACAAGCCTGTGTTTTGGAATTTAAAGGAAGTTCAGAGGATTACCTACCACTCATAGAATTTGTCTACAACAACATCTACCATGATAGAATTTGGATGGCACCGTATGAGGCCCTATAAGGACAGAAGTGCATATCACTTATCGGCTAGTTCGAAGTTGGTGAGACAAAATTATTGGGTCCTGAGTTGGTCCAACAGGCTGTAGAAAAGGTGAAAATGATTCAAAGTCGATTATTGACTGCCTAAAGTAGGTAGAAATCTTACTCGGATAACCAAAGATGAGATTTAAAGTTTGTTTTGAAAGACTGGGTATTCATGAAGGTGTCGCCTATAGCCCCCGGTATATTGGGCCATATTGAATTATTCAGAAGGTCGGTCTAGTAGCTTATAAGCTTGAGTTTCTCCAGGAATTGGAAGCAGATCATCCGATATTCTACTTGTCCATGCTCCGCAAGTGCTTGAATGATCCATCTTATATTACCCTCATCGAATATATTCAAGTCACAGAGGACTTATATTACGAAGAAGTTCCGGTGGCTATCCAAGATCGTCAAGTGCGTAAGTTGCGGACCAAAGAGGTAGCTTCAGTTAAAGTAATTTGGAGGATCAATAACATAGAAGAATTTCCCCGGAATCTGAAGAAGACATGAAATCCAGGTACCCTCATTTATTCTATACTATAGGAGGCAACAATGAAACCATGATGGAGGGCACAACCCAGGGTGACTAAAGAGGTTTGTAAGGAGTGACTACGATTCAACATTCGAGGACGAATGTTCCGAAGGGGGGATGATGTTACACCCCACAAATAAAGCTAAAGAATTGTAAGTTTGGCTTTTAGCACGGTCAATCGGTCGGCAACCGGTATGAGGACAGAAGATGGCTATGCATTTCATTTGATCTACGCCAGCTGTCCCACCGGATGTAGTGACCAAGGTGGGGCGACCCATTTTGCATGAGGAGAGGTAAAATTTTCTAGACTTGGTATAGTATAAAAAGGCAATGTAGCTCTTTCTCTTTCATTCCAGGAAGTATCACCCACTTTAACTCGCTCAAAATGCTCTCAAACCTCCCTTGAGAGTCTCTAAGCAGACTAAACTGAATCAGAGGCGATTCTAGTAGGATTTAGCGTGAAGAATCTTTGAATCATCACTGTGATACCTGTTATCTTGATTTTTGGAGAATCATTTGAGGCGGAGTTAATCACCACGAAGGTGTAGAAATCAAGGAAAATGTAGCTAGTTTGTCAATAAGGTATGTAAGGCAGCCTTCTTTCTTGGCATGAATTGATGTAAGTAATTCCTTCTAAATGATTATTATGCTCTAAGCATTTCTTGATAACGTGGTTCCTCTTCTTGTATGTTCTGTACCGTTAACACTTTCTTTTATGACTGACATGTTCCCAAATAGTATTTTGGGGTCGGAAAATGTGAACCATTCTAAATTTAATCATGATATCTCTTGAATGTGGTCTTGCATTGCACTTATATATATGTGTGTGTGTATCTATGTTAATCTACTGAGCCACGTTATAGTGGCCGAGTACGGTACCTATTGTGCAACCACTGATCAGTTGGGTATGATGAGATAAAATGTGAAACATTACCGAGCCCTTGTGTGACCAGGTATGACCAAGCTTCTATGAGGTCGGGAATGGGACGATGTGCTATGAAACACTACCAAGCCCTTTTGTGGCTGGGTACGACCGAGATCTTTTGAGGCCGGGTACAACCAAGACCTCCTAAGATCGAGTATGATGTGATGGAAGAGATAAACTTTACCAAGTCCTCTACGAAGGCAGGGTACGATATGAAATGGTATGCCCCAAAGAGTGGCTAAGTAATATTATATTATATTAATGCATAGTATCCACGAGTGGCTAAACCTTTTATAAAGATTGTATATTTTTTTGTTCAATTGAATGTTTAATCAGAGGCCTTATTGGCTTAGGTTGTATGCTGCAAGGTCTAAGTATGGATATCGGTTCACACGGGCCTTCAGGCATTGTGTGCCGGTTGCACTTCTTGAGGTTAGGGAGTGACAGATGTGGGCCTTGGAAAGGCTGATCATTGGTGTGGTTCAGTTATTGAGATTCTGATATGGGCCTTAGAGCCGTATTGTGATTTCTATTTGGATCGGGTTGCGTGCCACAATGGATTGATATTTGGTTATTGTATTTCATCTTTACTTCCAATTTCCTTGGATGTTTATCTGATTCATTTGCATATATTCTTTATATGTTGGATTGTTGATTGAGCGGAGTACATTAAGTTATTGTGTGCACTATTGTGGTTTTATCTGTGATTCATGACTTGATCATATTATTGTTTCGTACTTGTTGGAGTTATGAGCTATATAGGTGATTAATGAGCATCATTTATAATTTTTGCTTATATTACCTCACCGAGGTTAGTTATGATACTTGCTAAGTACATGAGGTCAGTTGTACTCATACTATACTTTTACACCTTGCATGCAGATCTTGGAGCTGAGATATTGTGGATGATAGGATCTGGTACTGAAGATGTACCTACCTTCCGGATATAGCTACCACTTGTCCTTGAAAGCTTTAGTTTTGTATTTGTTTATGCATATTCCAAACAGGTATTGTATTTATTTTCATACCAACTTTATAAATCTAAGTCTTAGCGGCTCATGACTTGTACTGCCAATCCTTGGGCTATTGTATGGAAACTCAGCTATTTTAATTATTGATTATTTCTAATCTTCATTAGAGTTGTGTTGATTTTTGTTGGCTTACCTAGCAGGTTCGGTTGTGTACCATCACGACTAGGTGGATTTTGGATCGTGACAAGTTGGTATCGGAGCCCTAGGTTCGTAGGTTCTACAAGCCATGAGCAAGTATCTAGTAGAATGTTGCGGATTGATATGATAATGTCAGTACCTATCTTTGATAGGCTACAGGACAAGTATGAAATTTCCCATCTTTTCTCTTTATCATGCGACATTGATTCAGCTTGAAGCGTATCTCTTTGAATTCCTTCCATCCACTCATACATTATGCTGAGCACCCTGTATCGAGTGTGCATCGATGGCTTGTGATGTCATGAATGAGGCGTGAGATATGTTCTCCGTGTTGTGGAGATAGGCCAATCTGGAGGACTTAAGGCCAGGTTCAAGCTGCAGTTTGGGTTCGGTGGTTTCGGTTGTGTGAATATGTGCTTTGTACTCATATGTCTGGTAATGTCCGTAGGAGTGGGATTGATGGCTCAGTGATGAGTGATTGGATAGCCATATGATGAGTACTATGTGATTGAGGACTATGCCTAGATGGATTGGATGTGACGAGAAGAATTTTTGCTTTAAATGCAAAAGGATTATGGATGATTGATTTTTGTCTTAATGTGTTGTGTAGTCTCGAGTTATGAGTGTGTTGAGGGATCTTTCACATTGTTCAATTGTGGAATGAAATATCTTCTTATGTCATGATGACGAGGTCTGACTTGGGAGAATTTAGCGATTGCATAGTGGTTGTAACCATAATAGGGCATAGAGAGATGCCAGTTTGAGGCTAAGCAAGTGGGTTATCTCCTGCGGGATGTTCTGAGTTTGTGTGATCCCTATGAGGTTTCTGTGAAGAGTTTACTTTCTGCCAGCAGGATGTGCATGGGCTGCAATTTGAGTTCAGATCACTTGAGGAAGGTTGCAAGATTGTCACGAGGACGGATATGCGCTCAATAGGTGATTTGAGGTGTTTTATGATTAGAGCTACATGAGACTATGAAGGATTTCGTGGAATTACAGTGCGGTATTATGGTAGCTATAGAGTAAGGGTATTGTGGGTTATCAGATGTTATGTTCTATGGCTTCGAGCCAAGTGGGGGAGGATCCTATCGACTATCAAATTGCATGGTCATATGTTATATTAGTTTTGGCCTAAGGCATAATTGTAGATCGGTTATGACTTGAACAGGTTGATTTCGGGGATGGCTCGAATAAGAAAATTTCTGGATGCATGATGTATTACATTTTATGCCTATACAGAAATCAAGGAATGATTCAGAGTTGCTATTTGTGGTGGATGTAGTGAGCTAGGAGAAGCGATTCACTCGGTTACTGAAAAGTAGGGTTACATCTTTAGGTGTTTGTGTGCTACTGGGGCAGAGATCGTTCAACTCATATTGGCGGGGCATTGAAGAATTGAGCAGAGTGGATGACTCTCAAGAGATTCTAATGAGTTCATGATTTATATGTGGTATTTAAGGGTTTCCCTGTTTTTTTGTGTATGGCTAATTATGAGATTTGCATTGGATAGTGTCGGGACATGTGAAATTTCGGTATCATTATAGATTCTTAATTTCAGTATCGGAGAGGTTAAGGAAACATATTCAGATTCATAGAAGGTCTCTTTAGAGTAGATATCTCGATTGTGGTACTGCTGGGTGCCTAAGAAGGAATACAATGGCTTATGGGATTTTAGACAATATGGTTTTATGCTAGGATCTCTTGGGATGAGCTTTGATTAAGGGCCGTAGTGTTACTACCAAAGACAAGTGTTAAGTTGAAGGCAAGTCAAGAGGGATCGAAGAAATGGGTAAGCTTGGTAGTGGTTCGGGTCAGCATGGTAATAGAAATGATCAGTTCTTTTGGTTTTTTTGGTATAGCGAGGCTTTGTAGATGTGTGATGGAAATACTCCTGAGTTAGGCAATATATGTGATATGGTTGAGTTAGAGGGATTCAGCTCTGTTGTCTTGGTTTTGTGCTAATGGGTGAGTTTCGAAGAGTTCTTGATGATTTCGACCACGGCTTGGGGCGGATGTTTTCTAGGCATGGGAGTTTGTTATGTGTGGTAAATTTTCTATTGAAGGTTCAAGTGAAAAGTTTCTGGTTGATGGAATATGTATCCTGTTTCTGATTCAAAGTTGATAATGGGGTCCTCGTGTTTTCGTATCATGGCATGATAGATGCGGTGCAACATATGAGATTAAAGTTTGCATGTACGAGGTTGCAGTTCCATTTGAAGGGAAGGTCATGAGTTCTTGGCAGCATGGACGGTTTCAGATGTTTAGAAAAGTGTTGGCATTATTTGGTATCACCTGAGAAGAGTGCACGTTTCAGAAGGCTACTATGTTTTAACTTGTGAATGCTCGACTGGTATTACGGTAATCCCCTAGTTGATTGACTGCTGATGTTCAGATTTTTATATGTGGCGCGGAAGAGTTATAAAAGTAATTTTCATCATGAGATGACTGTGTATGATGGATGTGTCAGTCATTTGAGTGGGGGAGTTGGGATCGGACATGGAGATTTCTGTATTCTAGGGATTTGAAGACTGGGAGGGATCTCAGAGGCAAATTATTCCTTGGTTGCAGATGGTGAAGATATGTTAAGAGTTTTACGGCTGATTGTATGTGTTAAGGTTACGATATTGTGAACTTTTGGAAGGTTACTTTACCCATTTATGGATGATCGGAATTGATTTGGGGGCTCATTGGTAGGCCTGATGGGAATTTGTGCTCTGCATTAGATCGGGTTTGTTTACTCCACACAATTAGTCTGGGTGTGACATCGGTTAGAGTTGATATTATTCGTGTTCTAATATGTTCCATATGTTACTCTCCTATGCTACGATGGGTTGTGAGACTAATGACTATTTGCACACATGATGCGATTTTGTTGGGCGAGGCGAAATTCCAGTGAGATGGTTCTTATGGTGTTGAATAATGGATTGCGCCTTGTTTATGGTCATCCTGTCTGTAGTATATTGTATTATTAGTTTCTCCATGGTTATGGTCATGCACTTTGCGTGTTTGTTGTCGATATGCATATGGTTATTGATTTTGAGCATCATGGCTTAAGGTATTCCATGTGGACCAGTGTTCATATCGGGTCACGTATCGCGACAGAGTTATGTTCGAATATGGTCCTTGGTACTTATTTTGTGTGTTTTTTTTCTCCTCTGTTTGGTGAGTTTATAGCATTGCGCTTTGTGGTGGTATCTGTTGAGCTTGCGGGATGATTCTCTCATTTAGTTCTCTTTCCATCATTGGGTACATTTGAGTTGTTGCTTGTTTGGTGCATCGATTGCATGGCATGGGGCTCAAGGTGGTTCCGATATGGCGTGTTGATCAAGTAGCTTGCACTGGATGAGATGAGGCTGTTGGACCTGGAATGAGCGATATCGAGTTTGATTAAGGTAGGTTGGAAGGATAGTGTCACTAGTCATCTTAGATTTTGGTTGTTGTTCTTAGCGGGCAAGAGAGATCAAAGACTTGTTGATTTGATGGGTGATTATGCATTTTTGCATGTTCCTTTCATGATTCGCAGTGTACGAAGATTTAGAAAAAGGTTTTATTTTATATGAGATTTGTTACCGGCACCGAGTTGGTTATTGAGAAGCTATTGTGGTCGAAAATTATTGCTATGTTTACCTGAGTTATGCGGTATATCATGTGATTATATCTTGGGTTATGGTTATGTCTTGATACTTCTTGTTCAGGCTTATACAGTGTACAGATGCAAGAATCGGGTCTCATAATGAGTTTCAGATATTGGAGATTGGGTTATAAGGTTTATAGACTAAGGTTGAAGTAAGGACCTTCAGTTAGGTGGTTGTCAGGCTTATATGAATTGGGGTGATATGTGGTTGCCTATGGGTATGCTCATGGTGAGTATATACCGTGATTTGATGGCTTTGGAATGACTCTTGGCACGTTCGAGGATAAACGTATGTTTAAGTGGGGGAGAATGAAATGGCCGGACCGGTTGTTTTGATCATTTTCATTCAGTCTGGTAGTTTGAGGTCGTGAATAGCTTCATATGAGGTATTATGACTTGCATGTATGGTTGGTTTTGGTTTTTGAGTGGTTCGGGATTGATTTAGAAGAATAATTCTCAACTAGGAAGCTTAAAGTTGGAAGAGCTGACCGAATTTGACTTTTATGTAATTGATCTCAGATTGGAGTTTTGATGGTTCTCTTAGGTCCGGGTGGTGATTTTGGACTTGGGTATATGCTCGAATTTGCATTTGGATATTTCTAGAAGGTCTTAGCTCTAAGTGGCAAAAGTTGGCAATTTGAAGGTTTGAAAAGCTCATAGGTTTGATCGGGAGTTGACTTCGATGTTATCGGGTTCTGATTCTAGTTCCGGGAGTTGGAGTAAGTTTGCTATGTTATTTGTCAGTTGTGTGCATTGAGGTGACTCCGAGTTGTTTAGACTTATTCGACATAAGTTTGGAATTTGGAAATGTGAAATAGTTCATTAAGCTTGATTTGAGGTGCAATTCGTGGTTTGGATGTTATTATGTGTGGTTTGAAGTTTCAATTAGGTCGGTGTTATGTTTTAAGACTTGTTGGTATGTTCAGACGGGGTCCTGAGGAGCTCGGGTGTGTTTCGGGATGGTTTCGGACCATTTCTCTTATGTCTGCATTGCTGGTTTTTGCTGATGTCCATAGTTAATCGTGTTTGCGAGGGTGTCACCGTGATCAAGGATAAGGAGCTGGAGACTGGTGTTGTTCCTCTATGCGTTCACGACTGGAAGATCGCGTTAGCGGAGCTAAAGTGGTTTGGCCATCGCGTTCGTAGGAGAGAGCTCGTGATCGCGTTTAAGTGTGGGTGCTGGGGGATTTGTCTATGTGTCCACGTAGGATAGGGCGCGTTCGCGTAGTTCTATACCTTTAGTCATCGTTTTCATGTGGACTATGGAGTGAACGCGAAGAGTATTGGGGAAGTGCTATTTTCTTCTACATGATCGCTAGGGTTATGATGCGAATGCATATAACTGGGCAGTGCTTATAAGTACTCTATTTTGGACTTTGAGGTCATTCTATCATATTTTTGAGTTTGGGAGCTCGGATTTGGGAGATTTTTGAGGGAATTTTCACCATTTGGATTGGAGTAAGTATTTTTGACTCAGATTTGATTATTTTACATGATTCCATCTCTAATTTTGGTATTTAATTTATGAATCTCAAAGAGAAATTGGGGGTTTTGCTAAATATAAAGTGAATAATTGGGTTTTGAACATCGATTCGGAGTCGGAATTGGATGAAATTAGTATGGTTGGACTCATATTCTAATGGGCTATCCGAATTTGTGAGTTTTGTCAGGTTCCAGGATGTGAGTCTGGGTTGACTTTTTGATTGACTTTGAGTATTTGATTACAGATTCGACCTTTATTATTAGGGTTTGATTCCTTTGGCATTATTTCATGTTTTTGAGTTGCTTATGGGTAGTTTTGAGACGTTCGGAGGTTGATTCGTGGTCAATTATAAACTGTACAGGTAATTAGCGAGCATCATTTATAATTCTTGCTTCTATTACCTTGTCGAGGTTAGTTATGATACTTGCTGAGTTCATGGGATCGGTTGTACTCATACTATACTTTTGCACCTTGCATGCAGATTTTTAAGCTGAGATGCAGTGAATGACAAATCTGGCACTGAAGATGTACCTGCCTTCCGGATATAGCTACAACTTGTCTTTGGTAGTTTTAGATTCATATTATGTTTATGTATATTCCAAACATGTGTTGTATTTATTCTCATACCAGCTTTGTAAATGTAAGTCATAGTGGCTCATGACTTGTAGTACCAATCCTTGGGTTATTGTATGGAAAACTCAGCTTTTCTAATTATTGATTATTTGTTATCTTCATCAGAGTTGTGTTGATAGTTGTTGACTTACCTAGCGGGTTGGGTTAGGTGCCATCACGACTAGGTAGATTTTGGGTCATGACATTATGGATGATTACTCTAGATTTAGTTGGACACTATTTTAAACATCTAAAGATGAAGCATTTGACATGTCACTTCATTTGTTAGAAAAACTCAAAAACAACTAGGTAATCAACTTGCATAAATTAGGTCCAATCATGGTACTGAGTTTGAGAATGCTAAGTTTTCTTAATTTTGTGATGAGCATGGCATGGATCATAATTTTTCTGCTCCTAGAACTCCACAACAAAAGGGAATAGTTGGAACAAAGAACAGGACTTTTGAGGAAATGGCTAGGACCATACTTGCTAGTAAGTTGCCTCATAGCTTCTGGACAAAAGCTGTGAACATACCATACTACATCATAAATAGGTGCACGACTAGACCTCTTGCTGAGAAAACTCCCTGTGAGTTACTTAAAGGGAGAAAATCAAATAATTCCCATCTTAGGGCATTTGGATGCAAGTGCTTTGTTCACAATAATGGAAAAGACTCCCTAGGAAAGTTTGATCCTAGAAGTAACGAGTGAGTATTCTTGGGATATTCTTCAGATAGTAAAGCATAAAAGATATACAATAAAAGAAATATGTGTGTAGAATAAAGTGTACATGTTATTTTTAATGAAACTAACATTCTTTTTGAGAGGCGGGAACAAGATGATGAAGAGATTAGGCTGATATGAAATTCAAATGGAGAAACCACAGTCCAGCCTAAAGCTGCATTACAAGAAGTAACTGGTGATGGACCAGGTCCTTCCACCCAAGGGAACTTGACAGGGGAAACTAATTAGAGAGGAACTGATCCTCGAACCTAGAGGGAACCTGTCCATGAACCTATTCCTCAGCAACAAAACAATGAAGGAACATCTGAAAAAAATCAGTTGGTTGTGAAACCTTACAAGTATCAAATCTCTCATCCCATTGAGAACATAATCATTGATCCAATCTCTAGAATCAAAACCAGATCCTCTTTAAAGAATCTATGTACTTTTGATGCTTTCTTGTCTCTTATTGAACCTAAAAGTATTTCTGAGGCTTTGTAGGATGCAGATTGGGTGAACACAATGCAAGATGAACTTAACCAATTTGAGAGAAGTTAGGTTTGGCATCTGGTACCAAGACCCAAGGACAGAATAATGATTGACACTAAATGGGTCTTCAGAAACAAACCTGATTATGAAGGAACAAATACAAGGACAAGGCAAGATTGGTGGTTCAAGGATATAGTCAAAAGGAAGGCATAGATTATGATGAGACTTATTCTAGAGTTGCAATATTATAAGTAATTAGATTCCTTATAGCCCTTGCTGCGTACATGAAATTCACTCTCCATCAGATGGAGGTCAAGAGTGCCTTCATCAATGGCTATCTAAAGGAAGAAGTGTTTGTCAAGTAACCTTCTGGCATGTCCTGAGTATGTGTACAAGCTTGACAAGGCCAAGAGCCTGGTATGAAAGATTGTCAAAATTCATGCTTGAGTACGACTACAAGAGAGGTAAAATTAATAATACTTTATTCTTGAAAGAAAAAGATAAAGATCTCTTAGTTGTTCAGATATATGTTTATGATATAATCTTTGGAGCAACAACTGATAGGTTAAGTAAAGAATTTTTTAAGCTAATGAGGAGTGAATTTGTAATGAGTATGATGGGTGAGCTTAATTTCTTTTTAGGATTACAAATTAAAAAAATTCAAATGGAACTATGATCCATCAGCAAAAGTATATTAAAGAGTTGCTCAAAAGGTTTATGCTGGAAGATTCCAAAGAAATTGACACTCCTATAGCAACAACCACGAAATTGGATTTGGATAACCTGGTTCATCTGTTGATCAGAAAATGTATAGGGGAATGATTAGCTCTTTGTTATATCTCACTGCTAGTAGACCTGGCATTGTTTTCAATGTAGGCTGTGCTAGATTTCTGGCAAATCCGTAGGAGTCTTATTTGAAGGCAATCAAGAGGATCTTGAGATATTTAAAAGGCACAATTGAACTTTGCCTATAGTATCCAAAAGGTAGTAATTTTAATTTAGTGAGATATGTTGATATTAATTATGCAATTTTTCTTGTGGATAGAAAGAGTACTTCAGGTATGGCGCATTTTCTTGGCTCATATCTTGTAACTTGGGCCACCAAAAAGTAAAATTTTGTGGCTTTATCTACTGCTGAAGCTGAGTATGTGGTTGCTGCCTCATGTTGAGCTCATTTATTATGGAATAAACAACAATTAATGGACTTTGGAATTTAGGTTTATCCTATCTTTTGTGACAATAGAGGTGCAATCAGTATGACCAAGAACCCGGTCCATCACAAAAGAACTAAGCACATAGATGTTAGGCACCATTTTTTAAGGGATAATTTTGAGAAGGTTTTGATTACTGTAGAATTTTGTGCTACTGATAAGTAAATTACTGACATCTTTACAAAAGCCTTGAGTAGGTATCACTTTAAAAGGAACAGGTTAGAAATAGGGATGATTAAGATTACCTAAAAGAAACCAGTTCTAACTCAATGATTGATTAGAAAAATTATGAATTTTGTAAATAATTAGATTAGGTATTGCTCAGTCTTATGCTTTTATTAGTATACTCTTGTGCCATATACTAAAAGGTCTCACTGATGTCTAATGATATTACCCTTAATTTCTTGGAAAATTCAGTCTTACACAAGAGAACTTTCAGTGAAGAACCTGATTCATCGAGCTTATAAGGTATGTATTCTACATTCTGCATAAGTTGAAATAATTGCATATGAATCATGATCTGAAAAGAGTCCCACTTTATACCAAATTCTTTTTGAACCAATCAGTTACAAATGAACCAATTTCACCAATCAGTTACGCCATAATTGTGAAAACTTTTGGGGAAGAGTCCAACGTCTCTTCAAACTGACACCCCTAAGGTGAAAAGACTTCTAACCTCCAAAGGCTAACGTAAAACACTCAACCTCTTCCGTCTTTAAATTAACTCGACTTTTCCCCTATTCTTCTCTCCAAAATGTTGAATTATCAAAACACCAAAAACCCTAAATCTCTCTCAAATTCATTCAACCTCCCAAACTAATAAAATGGCAAACACAACTGAAACCCTAAGAATTCTGAGAATCCTTCTTCACCACCCAAAGAACCTTCATCCACACCTTCACCCATCCAAACCCCCAATAAAAAGCATGTCAAGATGATAGCACACAAAACAGTAGCAAGTAAAGAACAAGCCAAGAAGTTGAATGAGAAATTAAAGGCTAGTCAAGCAGAAGAACCTCAAACTCTGATGATTCTTTCAAGTATGCGATTGAGGGGGAAGAACCATTTTCATCTTAAACTGACCAGGTAACTTTTGGTTTAAAAACTTTTGTTGTTGTTTCTAAAATTTCAAAAAATCGTGAAACTTAGTTTGTGTTGATTGGTTCTATAGCTAGTGCAAAAACTATTGATACTGGAAAAATTGGTGGTAAAAATGAAAAACAAAAGGAGAGTGAGGGTGTTGAAGAAGATGTGAAGGGAAGGAAGAAGAAAGAGTGGCTGGATCTACTTTATCTACTGTTGTTGGTTTGAATGAAGAAACTAGGGCAATTGTCTTATGGAGTGAGGGGAGTGTTGATGAGGAAGAAATCGTTAAAAGAGAAGGAGGTAGTGGCTCTGGGGACACTACGATAGCAGAGCAGCTGGTTAGGTTGACGAATAGGTTCCAAGAACTTATTCCTTCTAGAAAGGAACCTCTTCATGATCTGCTACAGAAAGTGTCTGACAGTTACAACACCAAGAAGAAGAACAGCACTGGAGTAAAAATATATGGGAAGTGCAAGAAGAGAAAGGTTTCCTCTTTTATCCCTGTAGAGACTCATCCCACAAGAGGAAGAACTACAAGGATAAAGGAGAAGCAAAGTGAGGCCAACTTAAAAAAGGAGCTGAGAGTGATAAGAAAGCTGCTGCCAAAGGGAAGAAGAAAATTGGAGAAACAAGTGAGACAATTCAAATATAGGAGAAGGACCTGGTCCTTCATGATGAGGATGAGACGGAGGAAATGGAAGTGGTCACTCCTAGTGCTAAGAAAAGAAAGACTTCAAAGGAGAAGTCTCCAAAAAGGCTATTGAGGCAGAAGATTATATCCTTTCCAAGAGAACCAGGTCTGCTAGAAAATCAAAGAAAGTTCACGTGGTGGAGAAAGAAAGTGAAAAAGAGACTGGTCAAGAGGAAGATAAGCTGGTAAAATTCCAGAAAAAGAGCTATTTTGAAGGGGAGGCTCCTTAGTGATTTAGAGGAAGAAAGAATGGTTCTCCTGCTAAAGAAATTGAAGCTACAAGGCTGGAAGAACATGGTCCTTCAGTTGGAAGGAAGATTGAGCAAGGCTGAAATTGTGGAATTCTTTGCCAACTATGAGATTGAAAATGGAAGGGTTACCAGTGAAGTGAAAGAAGTGAAAATCACTATGATGATAAAGAGCTTGTGGAGATTCTAGGGATACCTGATGAGGGGTATAATGACTATTAAAAGTTGAAACGGCGTAGTCTAGATGATCTTCCCACCTCATTAGCTATCACCAAGAAGTTTGCTGATAGGGACTTGGAGCTAGAACTTAGAGCTGTGTACGTGAAATGAAGCCCCCTCACAAGGTGCTTTTTGAGTTTTTGAAAGAAGGCATATGGTCACTTTCATGGACTTGGTCCTTATGGAATGCCTAGACAGTGGGAAGCAGATCAATTGGCTAGGGTTCATATCCAGCTCCTTCATGGTGTTGTTTATGGCACCAAGACTCATGCCATCCCCTATGGCTTTATCCTAACTGTTGTGCTTGGATCCTTTAAGGTTCCCCTCAAGAAATGAGATGTATGTACTAGTAAATATTACTTTGGGGCCGAAACTTTGACTGATTGTGACTACCAAGCTGCGCCCCAAAAAAACTAGTTCATCCAAAAAGGTACACATGAACAGCCAGTTTAGAGCATTAGAGCAAGAGAGTGGGGCTAAGGATGCTGATATTGAAAGGATAAAGAAACAATTGGCTGAAGTAGAAGCTGAGAGAGACTCTAGCAAATCTGAGCTTGCAAAGGAGAAAGAGAAGAATGATGGTATTCTTCAAGACATGTTGAAGTTACTTCAAGCCAAGAACCTGACCCTTCCCAGTCCTAAACACTTCCTAACCCAGTTGTAACTAGTGACCCAAGTGGAATTTCTCTATTTTTTGCTCATGGTTCTATATTTTTATTTCTTCTTATGCTTTGTGGTAGGATCTTATTAATCAACGAAATTCACTTCTTTTGCTCTAATTACTTGTTGATATTTTTTAGATAGCTAATATCCTTAGATTGAAAAAGAAAAAATTAAACCCATGATTGCATTGAAGTAGCCCCAGTCGCCATAAGTAATATCTGTTAAAATATGGTTACTTGACTTAATTATGCAACTTTTCGATAATGCCAAAAAGGGGAAGATAAGGTGTGATTTTGCTTTGGACTATGATGTTTATAACCTAATGAACCGGGTCCTTGATGATTTGTGACTTTAAAATAAAAAAGTATTCATACATTGTATTTGATGTTGAGTTGAGTTGAAACAGGTTCCATGCTTTGGAAAGAACAGAGTTTGTCATCATCAAAAGGGGAAAATTATTGACTTGAGCAGTATATATTTTGATGATTGACAAAGGAACACATGCATGACCCATGTCCATGGATACTATACACAGGTTACAGTCAGAATCAAGAAAAAGACATGCACGTGCAAGGGATAAGTATAAGTGGTACGAAAAGATTGCATATTAATAAGGAAGCGGACTCCTTACTTGAAGAGAACTCTGTCCAAGATAAGGAAAGAGTTAGAAGTTGAAGATAACTAGAACTCTTCCACCAAGGAAGAGTAAAGCATCAGAATTTTAGTTAATCCTTATTCTACTAACTTTATAAATATCAGTTTGTTCTCTTTTACAGGTGACACATACATATTGAAATTAAGCAAGAATTGTGAGCAAAATAGCAAGGCATTTTGTGAGTAATTTCTGTGAATTTTAAGAGTGTGAACTTAAAGCTACATGAACCAGATTGAAGAACCAGTTCCATGTATCTGTCTTTAATTTTAGTTCAATTATAGTAGGAGCTTTTGAGTTGTACCTTTCAGCTTTTCTTAGAAACATTTATATTAGATATTTGAGTTGCATTATTCAAATTAGAGTTAACTTGAAGCAATGACGACAGCCTGAGCAAAGGGATAGAGATAATTCTTAGATTTGCAAGAGTTTGTAAACATTGTCATTTAGCTCAGAGTTGTAGTGAAGTATTTGGGGAAAATCCAACTGGAAAGTAGGTCGTGATTTTTTTATCTTTTGAGCCGGGTATTTTTCACGTAAAAATACTTGTGTTCTTTACTTTCTATATTACTTATTCCGCAACTGTAGTTTAAGGAACGCATAGAACAACCAGGTCATTTTATAATCCAATGCACGCGAAAATTACGCACCATACAAATTACTCCCCTCTTGTGTGGTATTCAAGTAGAAAACATGAAGTATAAAAATTATCTAGTTTCTTGTATTTCAAATTTGAAAATAATATAGGCTTTTCAGGAAGAACTCGGGTGTTTGCACAAATGGGATCGTTAGATTGCTTGTAATGCTACTTAATAGTTAAATAAATTCGCCAGTTTACCAAAAATAAAAAATGGGATCATTCGAATTTAAGCAGTGGCGTGGATTGATCCCATTTGTGCAAACACCCGAGTTCTTCCCGAAAACAAAGTTGTTAACATTACACACTGCAATGTCTATCTTCAAACTACAAATAATCAAAGCCAGGGGTATCGTATATAGTCATGTACGCAACTAGTAAACTATCACACATTTTAAATAGATGGTCCGAAAAAGATAAATGAAACAAAGGGACCCAAAAAAAACAAATTTTAAAGAAAGCAAGTCATGTGGGGTAAGTTGGATCAGGATATACATCGTTATCCCTATATATATATATATATATTCTATATATATATATATCTGGTTATCAGATGAAGAATTAGATTTTTGAATTGAAAAAATCAATCATAAGATTAATTTTTTGTATAACAACTTATGAACGAATCACTTAATTAAATAAGAATAATATTTTTTACAGGTAGAATTATATGTGCAAACTAAATCAGTATAATATAATTCTTCCAAGCTCCAACAACTATCGTGGACGGTCAATTGCATGTGCTTTTCATAATATAAATATAGTAGCGTCTTATCTCAAACCATTCCCCATTTTTTCTGGAAATACTTCATGATCAATCCTCCACCTAGGAGCTTACACAGATTATCTAAAGAAAGAGTTAACTCAAATAGTCGTACATTCAACCATTTAAATTAAAAATAACCGACATACGTATAATATATATGAATAATTTATATATAATGTATATATATAATCGTGTATAATATAAGTATACTAACTAGAAAAGGTGAACACTAAATCCAACTAACTATTATGTGCAAGGATCCCTAATCTGAAATCTTAAAAGAAAAATAAGGAGTGCATTTCTTATTCTTTTAAGTCTTAAGAATTTGGTCAAGCCACAGCCCCTGATCAGAATTTGATATATTGGATTGACCACTAGTGAGTAAGGTTGAAAATGTGGCCCAAATGTTATGTAAGATTGCTATCTAATCTAAAGGGTGTGCCAAACGTAGAAGTTATCCAAAGCTCAGCTCCAAACTAATACTCTCTTCATTCTTTTTTATTTGTCTTTACTCTTATCCTTTTTTGTGGTTTTCATTGATGGAATTTCCGTGAGGAGGACGATTTGTGGTTTTCTCTTATCCCCCACACATGATCTTTAGGTCCCTTTTCCCTTAGCTTTTATAGAGCTTTTCAATGTCAATTGCTATTATAAGCCAAATATTCCATTTCTCTACTTCTTGATGCTAATTCTCAAGTCCTGACCTCTGCTTAGGTACAATCTCTCTCTCTCTCTCTATCTCTCGCTCACACACACAAAAAAAAAAAAAGGATTAAACAAGGATTTTTTTTCTTGCTAAGTTTAACTAATATATACTGAAAGTGTATCCAGGTTTTAAACTATCAGATATAAGGCAATTAGAGCTAACTTTTTATATCATACATGGAACTAGCACTAATCATGTCATGTCGTCTCTTCTTTTTTTCTTGCATTTGGATAGCAAATTGCATATTCCAAGTTAAAACATAGTCGTATACTATTTGAATTGAGGAGTTTAGATAGTAGAAATTTTGAACTTTTTATTGCGGGATATGGGCAAGCAAGCATGATATGCATGTGTGCTTTTGCATATTATTACTATTGCACACTAATTGTATGATAATTAACTTGTTGAATCGCAGGTGTATACTGAGGATTATTATGGCCGGAAAATTTAGGAAGTGCATGCTACTATGTTGTTCAAGAAAGTCTCTCAATCAGGTTAATTCTAGACCTCTACCCTTTTATATCTGATTGTCTTCAATGATGGCAATGTGATAGTCTAAGTACGCTAAAACTTACCCGCACCTTAACATCCTTAAGTTTCTGCCTCGGTTAGCATAAACAACTAGTGCTGTTCCGACCAAAAAAAAGAAAAGAAAAGGCAATTAAAAATTTACGAAGGGAAATCCATAATATAAACCTCCCCTCTATCCCAAAATTTTCGATATAGTGTCGCTTCCTAAGGTCCAAATTATGTAAATTTTGACAAAGATTTTAAAAACTTTCCTCCTCCATTTTGATTGGAAGAATAAAACTAATACTAAGTGACAAATATCAAACAAATTGATCTCCATACAAGCACAAAATCTTTGTGGTCCCAAGCCCATTTTGGCCCTCTATCATATACACCTGGTTCGGACACCTACATTGTATTTCTTTGAGAAACGTATATTTTTAGAAAATTTAACCTAAATAATTACTTAAACTAAAAATAGCCGTCGAATATATAACAAATGTATAATTTATATATAATATGTGTACAATCATGTATAATTAATGTATACCGGCTAGAAAAAGTAAATAGTGAAACTGGCCGGCTTTTTGGGTAAAAATCTCTTATTTTTAGCCACTTTTAAAAATAATACCCGCTAATATATATATATATATATATATATATATATATATTCTTTCTAACTAGCAAATGCAATTAGTTTCAACCGACCGGCCTATTTTGTATTTTGCCCTATTTCTTTTCAATTCTGTTAAATCACCATACAGCATAGATTCCACGAGAGCGCTTTAATTGAAAACAATAAGTGAAAACGGCCTTCTAAATTATACTTTGATTAGACCAATAACCCCAAGTTAATGTTAGGAAGTTCTTGCGATTTCTAAAGTTTTAAAAGCATTATGGGTCGAAAAGCCCACTAAGCAAATATACTCTATTTAGACCGATAGGCCCAAACCAGTTTAGCTTGGGTCATAGTAAATTCGTAATGAGGAATTTTCGTTTTTACTTCTGGATTTATAAAAAATTCCATAATCTACAACTTCTAGAATTATAACATACTCTACAACATAAACATGATCAATGTATAAAAAATATACCCTAAAATACCGCGGAGTTTCTACAAAAAGGGGATCTGATTGTGAAACGTATCCATAATTATTCCCTTAAAATTCTCAATTTTGTTAATTATAGATTATTACTGTAAATGCTCCATAAAAACTCAGTCCATCCTCCATTATAATAGGTTTTCCATCTTGGGATTCTTTTATTCTTTCAATTTCATTCTCTACTTTGTATACTTATAGTAGGAAACTAGGAATATCTTCCTACAGTTAATTCATCACCATCTTCGCAACATCATTTTAATTAGAGAAAATCAATCTTCAAGAAATATGATGAGTTATTAGGCTTGACAATTATACATTATATAATATATAATATAAAATATGTAATACATATATATCATATATTATATGTGATTTATAATATATAAATATTAATTAACACTTTAGAATTCAATAGTGAACAATTTTGTTACACTCTTCCTTTAATTAATATTATACTGTATACACATATCCTGTATATAATATATAAGATATAATATATAATATATTACTATATATTGTTACAATATGATATATAGTAATTGTTGTAGAGATAAGTCAAATTGGGTGATTAAGAAATATACTATAAAGGAGTATGAAGAGGGGTATCAACATTTCGTAGGAGGGTGGAGGGAGGACAGGGTATTGGGATATACTCGAACTTTTTAAATGAGAAATTAGTAAAAAATTAATATGGATAGATATATATTAGGTGAGAGAGAATCTCATAAGATATATATTAGGATACATTTTAGGTGAGAGAATCTCAAGAAATGTATTAGGGATACAAAAAGTTGTAGATTTTAAATAAATTGTATTTAATATAATTTTCTAAAAGCAATAGTAACTTATTTAAATATGTTCTAAATAAATTGTATTATGTGTAAATTCTAAATTCCTCATTAGTAGTAGCGCTATAGCTATTTTATACTCTTGTGATTGAAAAATAGATATTGTCATGGAGTTTTGAATTTTGTAAGTGAAACTCAATGATAATGGAGTAGTTGTTTTTCAACTACGAAAGTTGTAAAGTGCTATTTTATGAATTTTCTCCCTTATGGTCACGAAGTCTTTGGTACTACGTTCATGGTCCTTGCACTATTTTAGGTTTCAACTGGTTTCATCCTTTTCCTTATCACTGCTTTAATTATGACAGAAAAAGCAGTACATGTGAGTCGTTAAATCCTTAAATAGCAATTAAAAGCAATAGGAAATATGCACGACATGACATGAAAAGGGGAAGTTTATGCAAGTGTTAAAGTTCTACTTTTACTAGTTTTGATTTTTCTCCAAATAAGAATTAGATGACAAAGCAGTTACGTCAGTGCCTTCTGGACATTCTCGTTTTGATTCTTGGTTCTACTAAATCACCCCACAAAAGACTACACAATAAATACGAAAAATTTAGGAGAAAACTATCTTTAAGTTATACTTCAATCGTACCGACAAGCCCAAACTTTATAAATTGTGTGAAAGTAATGTGGGCTAGCCAGTATTTAGATTGGTAATCGAAAATAATCAGCAACTGCAAAGTTATTAAAAAATAGTCATTATTTTAGCTGAAACACGGAAAGTTCCACCATAATATGCTAGATTATGGACCTCCAGCATATAAACTTCCAGCATATTACGTTAAAACTCCAGCACATTGTGAAATTCTATCACATTATGTTGGAATCTCATACGTAAAAAAAAATTCGAATTCCAGCATATTATGCTGGAATGTTTTAAATTTTAAGGGTGTTTTTATTCAGATTTTATCTTTACATAAAAAAGTGGCTAAATTTCAATTACTTGTAGTTATTTTTCAATTATCAGTTATAAATCAAGATTTTTTTGATATTTTTTTCCATAAAATATTTAGGGTTTTGATCATTTTAATGAACTATTAAAGGTCCAAAGATTCGCTCCATTATAGACAAATAAGCCCAAATTTTATTAGATGGCTTTAATTTTCCTTCTTTTTTCATAGGCTTACATGAGTAAGGTATGTTCAACTAGATAACGGGTTCTTAAGAAGTTACAAAAATTCAAACTCGTAAGTGTTTGACAAAAACGAAAGTTAAGAGACAAAGAAAATTTAAATTTTTTGGAACTTGTGATTTGGAACATGTCATAAATATTTTTTTGGCTATAAAATTATATCACTAAAAATAAAATAAAAAATTTAATATTAAATTATTTTAAATATAAAAATATATTATTCTTCTTGAAATATATTAAAACAGAAACTACGTTGCATAAAATAAACTAAAAGAAGTAGGCATTCTTTTGTCATTCGATAGTCTTTCTGGCACCTTTGGCTGCTACAAAAGGTTGATAAATATCTGATTACTTATAGCTATGACTTACATCTCATGAAAATGGTCTCTCCTCTCCCGGCGGCTTAGACTCATGTCTATAGTCAGTTGCTAAGATGATTCCCATTCAAGCATTCTCATTCAATGTCAAAGTTCATTGCTTATATGATCACTCAATTTTTTAAAATTATCTATTAAAGTTATCTTTCTTTTGTTTGTAACAACAAAATCACTTAACTATGCGCATAGCACTTAGAAGGTCACTCAACCAGATTTATCAAACATTTGATAGCCAAATACTTATTTTACCCTCTAAATTATCAACTTTTCTGTTCTTTTGTTCCTTTACTTTTTTAATATTATATTATTTTCTCTTTTTAATCAACATTTGGACTTACCTATAGAACAAAATATTTTATTTAAATAAAAAATAAAAAATATTTTCCTAGCATATATAATGTCGAAATAATAATATAATTGGGCATAATATTCAAGAATATGTAATGTATATTACAAAAATACCTTTATTTTAAATAATTATTTTTCTATAGTACGTGCAAGGAATATATATTTTAAAACTTTTATTTTCTTTCATTCTCTATTGTGTAAATATATTTTTGAGTTTTTTTATTAATATCAAAAATATTATTATGAATAAATTATTCTAATTAACTTTCTACTATGCTCAATATTTTATTATTCTAACATTATATATGCTTAAATACTATTTTAATTTTTTTAATTTATAAACAAAATTTACTTATTCTAAGGTAAGTCCATAATATAAATTAAAAAGAGAAAAAATTATTATATTAAAAAGCTAAAAAAAGAATAAGATAAAAGTTGATAATTTTGAGGGTAAAATAGGTATTTGACAATTAAAAATTTGAGAAATCTAATTGAATGACCTTTTGAGTGCTATTGACATAATTAAATGACTTTATTATTACAAACAAAAAAAAAATACTTGTAATAGATAATTTCAAATAATTGAGTGACCATATGAGTGGCCTTCGTAAAACTCTACTATTAGAAAAAGTATGCCCAAAAGAGCTCCACAGAAAAGAAAAAATGAAGATGGGGTTCACGTCAAGAGTCAGTTTTGTGATAATCAATTTTAGTGGTATGGTTGAAATTGGGAAATGGCCTTTTGGACTTTCTTAAGAGCACCTATTATTTGTTCTATTTCTCTCTTTTGCAATTTGCATGATCCTCATTCGTCATTTTCCGTATATGTGCCTTGTAGTCCTCTTAACCTTTTGTGGCTCTTGAACTTCCACATAACCTTTCCAATTCCAAAAGAATATTTTTAGTGTCGCTTTTACTTTCAAATTGAGGTTGGACATTCATTGATAGGATGAGGATAACGTACCAGTATTAGTCTTTCTATTTCGATAGTATCATTTTATATTTTGGTACAAAAAATGTACTCCTTTTATTTTACTTTCTTTGCCATAATTTAGCGTAGCACAATTTATTGAAGAGCTGAAGACTTTTGAAAGCTTTAGTTTTAAATATGTTGTAATAATTATATAATTATAAAAAGTTAAACTTGTATTCTTAAATATTTTATAACATTTGTGAAGATATAAAAACTTATCACTAAAAAAATATATGAATATATTATTTTTTATGACGAAATAATAAGAAAATAACATCAAAGTGAAATGGAAGGAATATTCAATAACTAAAATTTTCATAGTGTCATTTGAAGATGTTTATCGTATAATTTCTAACTTTTGGTTACATTCAGAAATTCAAAAAGAAAGAAAAACCTAGTTAGCATTGGAGGATGCTCAATTGAAGTTTCAATAAGTAAAAAGGTGAATCAATCTAGAAATGATGGACTTTTTCTTACTAATTAAATTGGGACTTTATATGAAAAGAAACAGTCCATTTGATTTTAATTAAATGTATAGTTCAAACAAGATATAATTAATTATTTTAAATAAGGTATGTAAAGAGCAATAAAAAGTTAATTTTATTTAAGAAAACAAAATGTTGAAGAATTGAATCAATGTTCACTCCAAAAGCCAAAATAGAAGGCCATAGTTGACTTGCCCATGGAAAACAAACAGCCACCGGCAAGCCAGGAAGGCCACATTGCACGTACTAGCCCTTTACATAATAATAATAATAATAATAATAATAATAATAATAATAATAATAATAATAATAATAATAATAATAATTAATAAATCATATCCCGTTTTTGAATTATTCATATAATTAGGAGACAAAGCAGGATTCCATTATGTCGGATTAATGTATTGTACGTACCTGTATGCCCCTGATCTTGTAAAAACCTTTTTAGATATTTGATGTTTAGAAGTCAGTGATCAGGGGTCATAATTTTAACTCCAAGGTTCCTAATCAGTTTATGTTATCCAGTTGAGTTTTTTTATTAATTATGTCAAGGAAACCCGCAACTTTTAGGTATTGAGTAAATAGACCCAACCCTACGCACATTCTTTCAGTTTATATTTTGCGTGTAGTTGGTAACATTGTACTAAAATAAACAAAATAGAAGTTTTTTTTTTAAATATATTCTTTTAGGTGTTTGAGAGTACAAGATAATATTCAAGAAAGTGTAGATAAATTTCAAATTCTTCCTAAAACATGTATAAGTGAAATGCTCATAGTATAAAATTGCTTCATCAAGGAAACAGTTTTATGAAAAACAGAAAAAGGTACATGTTAGGAATGTAATGAACAAGAATGCAGGATCACATTAGTTTCTTCTTTCTTCTTTGTTAATTATGTGAAATTAAAATCAAATATGTATTTGGAGGGTTTTCTGTTGAGTTCCCACGTTGGTGGGTAATTGATTGCTGGTTAGCTTTTAGTTACGTTACATAGTTTTATGCAAATCTCACCTTATGAATTAAATTTTGCGATTGAATTTAATTTAAGGTCTATTTTCTTCATTATGATATTCGAATCAAATTTATCCTAATTTGTAATTTATCAAATATTGGACCCTCATCCAATTTTAGACATCCAGATAGTATTGAATTATCTGATCTTCTTATATAATTTTGGACAAATCCAACGAGCATTTTCTTTAACATCCTCTTTTCTTGGACATATACTATATTGTTAATTTATATTATATGGGGTCATAACTGAAATGAACTGAGAAAGTGAAGATAAGTGGCCCATTCCCCCAAAACCGCACTGCAAATGGCTGACGCCTTTACGTGTACACATGTTCCATCCATTAAGGCGTTGAATATTCATTCAATCTAAATAATAGTAGTATTCCACTTTCCAAATTCAAACTTCCTTCAATCCAAACAAATATATATAATTTCCCAAATTCAATCAAATTAAATATAATTGCTATCCATCTCCAACTGGATTATACACAAGAACAAACCATGGATTAGCCTTCTCATCTAACCATGGTTAAATCCCCCTATTCTATAAATGCGCCCTACACTGTCCTTTTACGACACAAAGAACGTTTACTGCTAAAAGAAGCCATCACCCTTCTCCTTCAATATGACTGTATTCTCCACAAATCCACGTGAGGTAACATTAAATCTCCATAATTCTAATAGAAATTTTATTTCCCCCCCATAATTCTCATATATAGTTTCACCTCTTTCTGATTCAATTTTCCCGATTCAAATTTCCACTTTTTTCTTCATCTTCCGCATGAGTGCCTTCAAGCTTTTTCTTTTTGGTAGAATTATCGAAATTAAGTAGGATCAAAAAGCAGGAGATGGATTATATGATATTTTGGTTAAATAACATATATATGTTTTAATTTGGTGTGTAACAACGTTGTTGTGAATAAGATTGTCGTTTGTTTCTGACTCGCAGGTTACGAAAATGGCAGAAGATTCATACGAAGACGCCATTGCAGGACTGAAAAAGCTCCTCAGGTAGAGAGTACAGTACCATTAATTTTCCCGACTTTATGTCCTTTTCCTTCAGCACTTTCCGTTACTTCTATAACGTAATTAGTGCACAGAATTCTGTCCTGATCTGTCATTTTACTATTTCCAATAAGGACGCGGACGGTGATTTCATCATCTTATTTTGAGCTAATCCTAACTGGTTTGTCTGTTTGCACTACGTGGGACCAACTTTTTGTTCGTCAGTAGGTCCCACACGGAGTGGGTAGTTGAATATTTAATATTTATTTTTTTGGCTTTGTTGTTGGTAGTGAGAAGAATGAGCTGGAAGATGCAGCGGTGGCGAAGATACGGCAGTTGACGGCGGAGTTGGAAGGTGCCGGCGGGAAAAAGGCTGACCCGGATGAGAACATCCGAACCGGATTCGCCCACTTCAAGGCGGAAAAATATGAGTAAGTTGTTAGCAAGTACTTTGCCGTAAAAGAATTGTGTCCTATGCTATTATTAAAAGTATGTCCGAACCTTCGGTTATGGGGCATAAAATATTGCAAGATTCTCGGATATGCTGCCTGAGACTTTTAATAAGTGATAATTTGACGTAATTCATATTGATTGTTCTTTTCCACTATTGGAGGTTGGACGTTTGACTCGCGGTGTGAAAAAATGGTATTCCTGTCCAAAATATTTACGACTCAATTTGCAGTTCGATCGGAATATACACCAGTCCTTAAAACAATATTTATATAATTTTGTAATTTAATTTGTATACACCAATCTTGTAATTTAATCTATATACACTAGTCTTTTATAGCAGGTAATCTAAGTGACTAATCATGTTTTTATGGATGGTTATTTTTAGTTCTCCCTCCGGTCTATTTTAATTAATTTTTGATCTTTTTTTGTTGTTCATAATATTTGATTTTTGTAAATATCAAAAAGGAATTAACTTCTTATTTTTTAAAGTTGCACTTTATTGAGTAAAGAGCTTAGGAGTATTTGTTGTATTTCCAATGAATAAATTAAGGTTCATAGTGCCGATTTTATTGTTAATTAATGCTAAAATGTGAATTCTTTATTATGTGTGAAAACAACCAAAAAATAAAATTAAAATGGACCAAATGGAGTATAATTTGATAGTATAATTTTTTTTACTCTCTTTAATGTAGGTGAATTGGATTTAAAAGAACAAAACTTTTGCTTGGCCGATTCAAATAAGTGATTGGTTAATGAGACTCCTAGCTTAATTTAGTTTCAAAACAAGATCGATGTCTATAATGATCGCTAACTTTTATAATTTATAAGTTGCATTAACATAAGTTATCATATATTTAGAATAAAGTAGAATTATTGAAATTGCGAAAGTTAGGAAGAATAATTCTAATAAATGATACAAATATATTGATAGGTCCAAACAAGTCAAAGAAATTGATCAAAAAAGAAAATAAAAGTCAAAGAGAGTAGGAGTAGCTCCTTTGATATGATTGGACAAGTGGATTGCTAGGTGTCCAAATTGTGTCTGCGAAAGATGGAATCCTGATAATTGAAGCCTAGCTTTCTGTTCACTATTTCTTTATAAAGATCATGGGCCTTCCGTTGCAAAAAGAAAGAATAGTCTCCATAATTAATGGAGAAGAATATAGTACGCATCTTTGTACATAAAAGTGCGGTTAGAAAGAAAAGAAAAAAAGTTGTTCTTAAAAGAGAATGTTAAGTTTATTTCCATCTACTTCTTGAAAGTAAAGTAGATTTAAATTTCATTTAAAAAAAGGTAATTGGACTAACGATGTTGACGAATCTCCAAAATAACATACAAAGGTAAAGATTTCAAGTGTGTTTGTAAGTTAAGTTTAACATAGAATTTTTTTTCTAATTTGCAAAGCTTCTTGGGATAGTTGTAGTAATTATTTTTGCCTATATAATCATGTTTATTAATTCAGAATTCTTAACCTTCGAAGTTGCACTTTATTTGTAGGAAAAATCCTGAGTTGTTTGGACAGCTTGCAAAAGGTCAAAGCCCTAAGGTAATTCTTACAGTATTAGTAAAGTGTGATTTCTTCAGACTTCTTGTTTCAGCAGTTAATAATAAATTATTGATCATATCCTTGGTTAATATAGTTACAATAATACTTTGTAAGGATCCAAGCAACATAGAGTATTTCCTACGGTCAATTGTGCATTGTAGAATTAGTATTATTATTATTATTAATCATGATTTGTCCATGGCGCTCTTTTCTGAATTAGCATTCTCTGAAGTGTTTTTCCTCCCATTGGTAAAACAAGAAATAATTATCTCTTGCAAACTCTTTGATCATGACCCTTTTTTCCAAAAATATTCATGAGTGCTTCATTGTTGGGATTCCACAACAATTGTCATGGCGTTTAAGGCACGTTAGCATTAACTAATGCCTTATAATTTTCTCATTAAATAACGTGCAGTTCTTGGTATTCGCCTGCTCTGATTCCCGAGTATGCCCGTCCCACATCCTCAATTTCCAGCCAGGTGAAGCTTTTGTGGTCCGTAATATTGCAAACATGGTCCCCCCTTTTGATCAGGTGAATTTTACTGTCTTATATATGTTCTATAGCAAATACAGTTTCTAATTTTACATATACTAATTAATTAATATTAAGTAATCTTTGCCACAACAAGTGTAGTAGTCTGAATTTGCCTCTGAAAAATGGCAAAAGAAAATAAAGTATCATGTATCTAATACCACGCTGGAGACTTAATGAACAAGAATCAAGAACTAAACGCAAGTTGAGGAAAATGATGTGGATATGTTATAAAGTTTTGAACATTACATTATTCGTAGTTGAATGCAGATTCTGAAACATGTATGTTACAGTGGGGCGAATCTTTAACCCATCATTTATCTTGTACTTTTTGCACGCTGTTCTAATTAATAATTGTATTTAAAAAGTCAATATAACTCTCTAATTTTGTTATACAGACAAAATATTCTGGAGTGGGTGCAGCAGTCGAATATGCAGTTGTCCACCTAAAGGTTAGTCATTTTTAAAACACCTAGATGATGGTTGAATATTGGTAATTTTACACGTACGTCTGCTTAATTAATCCTTTAATTAATAAAGATAGCTCATTTTATCCTTACAATAGTACGTTAATGAGGGCATAAACTCTAGCGTTTTTAGCCTGCCATTTATGTTCCATTGGTCCAATGCTACCTAACTAAAGAAATGCCTTTCTACTTTCTCCCTATATTTATGTAATTGAAAATGCCAACTTGTCTGAATATCATGAGTTAAGAAGGATATCGGTAATAAAAAGATAACTAAAATATAAAGAGAATCACTTTTAGGAGTGTCGCGTAAATTTCACAAATGGTCATATAATTATAATTTTTTTCTACTAAAGTCATATAACTTTGTTTTCTCGTACAAAAATTATATAACTATGACTTTTTTTCACCAACATATAACTATATTTTCTCACACAAAAATCATAAAACTTTTACTAACTCACACAAAAATCATAGTGATTGAAAAATATAATTTTTCAGTAGTATTTTCTTATTTTAGGATTTTTTTTTTATTTTCTTATTTTCAGTCTAATAAATAACAATCCAATTAAAATAGGGATGAACCAACTCGACCTGGCCCACCCGACCCAATACTCATATATAAAATTAAAATAATACTAAAAGTAAATAGTAAATCCTTTAAAACATGATACTTCTATCTTTTATTTTTCTTTTCAAGATTTTTATCTAAATCGATATCATTTTTATTTCAAGTGCTCTCTAATTATACCTTTTATTTCTTTTTCTTTTTTGTCAGAAGCTCATGCATTCGAATTACGTTTCTTATGGGGGAAGAATTCACTTTTAGTATTACTTTAACTTACGTATATTAGTATTGGGTCAAGCTGGGTTGAGTCATTTCTATTTTAAGGGAAAAATATAAAATTAATCGGCCTGCCGAAATCAATTGCATTTGCTAGCCAATATATATATAGAATGTGTATATTATATGTATATATAATACACACACATATATAAAAATATTTTATCGGCTATTATTTTTGGGAACGGCTAAAAATATACTCATATTTCTTCTATTTTTAATTGGATAATTATTTATTAGACTGAAAATAAAAAATAAAAAAATACAAAAATAAGAAAATACTACCGGAAAATTTATTTTTCGACCACTATGATTTTTGTGCGAGTTGGTGAAAGTTTTATGATTTTTGTGTGAGAAAACAAAGTTAATCTACTTTGATGAAAAAAAATCATAGTTATATGATTATGGTGTGAGAAAACAAAGTTATATGACTTTGATGAAAAAAAGTCGTAGTTATATGACCATTTGTGAAATTTAACCTAGGAGTGTGTTGAGGCCATTCTCGTAATAACCTAAGTTTCTCCTAATTGAGTAGGAGTAACATTTTTAATTCTCTTAACATTGTTATGTGCAACTTTTCAGAGAAAATATTTTATTAACTTCTAAAATATTGAAGTTCGACAGTACTTAGTCTGATTAGTCTCAAACCTTTTCAAATTTGCCTCTCTGAACGTCCCATGTGCGTGGTAGAAATCAAAATACACATTACATCCGCTCATAATTAACTTCAGCCTTAAGTAAGTAGGGATTAGTACAATGAGTTAAATTGTGATATTTTTTAATTGCCTGGTCTTGTCCTTTTTCCTGTCTATTTGGAGTTGTGAATTAACAGAAACATGCTGGTGGTAGAAATCAAAATATGCATTAATCAGATCTTAACTTCAGCCTTAAGAAAGTAGGGATTAGTACAATGTCTCAACTTTTCCTATTTTCCTATTTATTTGGAGTTGTGAATTAATATAAAACTAAAAATGTACAACAGGTGGAGAATATTTTGGTGATTGGACACAGCTGTTGCGGAGGTATTAAAGGGCTAATGTCTATCCCTGATGATGGGTCCACAAACAGGTTGATTTATCCTTATTAAATTTGATTTGATAATGATTGAGAATGAAAGTGGACTTATCAATAAGCGAATAGTCACCCTTATAAAGCTAGTACTACTTGATAAATAAAGATGATCCGATCAGTCCATTTTGAGTTTTAAAAGCAGCATGTCTACTCATCAAGATCAGTCCACTTTGTTTCTGCGTGGTTTCCTTTAAAGAGTATGCAATAATTATTCTACATTGCGTGTCAAGAAGTCAAATACTGGTTGAGTAAATTGGTATCGACATGAAAAATGCATACACGATGGTCTTATACTTTTTGCATTAAAATGCATGCAGTGATTTCATTGAAGAATGGGTCAAAATCTGTCTGCCGGCCAAAGCAAAGGTAAAGGCAGAATGCTGCCATTTGGATCCCACTGAACAATGCACAAAATTGGAGAAGGTAATTACTCTTTTCAGTACATTAACTATGATAAGTAATACGTAAAATTTTACCATTTGGGGGACATCAAATTTTAGATATATACATATAACGTGAAATGTTTGGGTGACCTTGAGCAGGAGGCAGTGAATGTATCACTAGGGAACTTATTGACTTATCCATTTGTAAGAGAAGCTGTGGTGCAGAAAAGCCTTGCACTGAAAGGTGGACACTACGATTTTGTGAATGGATCATTTGAGCTCTGGAATATTGACTTCAATCTTACCCCTTCTGTTTCACTCTAAACTGTTGAAAAACTGTAACTTCTCATGTAACCAATGCAACTCCGTTTCAAGTTTTTTTCTTCACTTTGCATTTTGATGTAAATGTATTACTGAACAATGTGTGTCACACAAATAATATTAACCGGCTGTTTGAGCTTTGGGCTTAAGGTTATTTGCTTATGTTTTTTCACAACCTTTGTTTTCGGGGAGCCAAAGTTTTACAGACCAGTTACACTATGTCGAATATAAGATCTTTTATCCATCAAACTGTTGTTGTCTTCAACTTGGGAATTATAAATATAATGGCGCGTTTACCATTTTCTTGGGAGTTATCATTTCACTGCTCTATTTTAATTAGTAATTTCTAGGTCTTCTTGGAAAGCTAGCGTGGTATCTCAAAAGCTAGTTAGTATTCTTCATTTGTTACGAAAAGTTCTCTTATTTTACTTCCTAAAGAACTGTACTTTTGGTAGGTTAGCAAAAAGCAAGAAAAAAGAGATGTGGCGCGCGCACGAGATCTGGACTGCAAGAACCAAAGACAACGTTACATGTTATGTCATAACATGCAAATGTGATCTTTGAGGAAGAGGCTCTGCTTTGTCCTAAGGTAGTATAGACAAGGACAGTGGCGGAGCCATAATTTACACAAAGGGGTATCAAGATCTAAAGAAGAAACCAAGAAAAATGATTTTACTAGTGAAACAACAAGAACAACAAACTTTCTTTTCCGTGAAACCACCTTTTTCCTCATGTGGTGAATCAAGCAGAACGATAGACACTAAACAAACAAGCTGACAGTTTGTGAACTACCCAAAACATAGGTTCTAACGAGCTTGAGAAAGCAGACAAGGGTAGGTTCAAAGAAAGACACCATTTTTATTCATCTGAGCTACAGATAATTATAAGAAGCATTACAGGGGAAAAGAGGGAACAAATCAAGAAGATTCAGCACATCAGATAACACACACCCAACAAACTATTACAAACAAAATTTGTGACGAAAAGCATGTAACTCTACCTTAGAAGCAAAAACAAAATTAGCACTAACCTAAAAGCAAAACAATATTATATTATTACGATCGTACTCGACGGGATTTCATTTCTTGAAATATTTTTACAATATCGTCATTAGATATTGTACTAAATACATCTTTTTCTACATAAGACACCAAGCAACCACTCAAAAGTTCATCATTCACTAAATTCCGCATGTCCTCCTTCACTACTAAAAATCAGGTAAAAAGCGACCGGAAAAAGCGACCAAAGTTGGTCCCCATATGCCCAATAGCGACCAAAAAGCGACCAAAATGGTCTGGTCACAATTTAGTTGGTCCCTCTTCAATAGCGACCAATCTTGGTCGCCATCTAGCGACCAAAGTTGGTCGCCAATTTCAAAATACAGAAAATTAAAATCTGCTCAATTGCGACCAACTATGGTCGCTTATTCGGTATTTTTAAATCTCTGTATTTTCAAAATAGCGACCAACTTTGGTCGCTCTTTGAGAAATACATAAAATTAAAAATACTTAATAAGCGACCAAAGTTGGTCGCTTTTGCAGATTTTAATTTATTTTTTTTTTGAAAATGGCGACCTACTTTGGTCGCTATTTGCAGAATCAGTTTTTTTTTAAGCAAACTGGCGACCAACTTTGGTCGCTATTTGCAGAATCAGTTTTTTTTTAAGCAAAATAGCGACCAACTGGCGACCAAAGTTGGTCGCTTTTGTTGGTATATTT
>MCJB01048131.1:125328-176216 GCA_002018475.1 Nicotiana obtusifolia | reverse complement strand
ACGGGTTCAATACGGCATATGAAATCACCAAGGGTGAAATAACGTTGCCAATAAATACTACCGGAACCGTTCGAGAAAAAAATTTCTGTGTGATCGGAGGGGACATGAGATACAATGCTCTATTTAGAAGGCTATGGATCCATGACATAAGGGCGGTACCTTCGACATTACACAAGGTGTTGAAGTTTACGACGCCCGATGGAGTTAAAACGGTTTGCAGGGAGCAACCAGCTGCGAAAGAGATGTTTGCGGTGGAAGAAATGACACAACCACCAACGGTTCCTAACCAAAGGGTCGAGAGCAAGACAAAATAGCAATCACATATACCATCTTCGGCAAATATGATAAACAAGTATATGTTGAGGGTGATGATTATGGAATTCCCAGATCTTTCATCACCCCCGATGATTCCGATGCCAGAAAATCGACTGTCGAGGAACTGGAACAAGTCACACTGCGAGAAGACTTGCCCAAAAGAAAGGTATACCTGGGCTCGGGGTTGAGCCCCGAGCTTAGGACAAAACTTATTCGATTCCTTACAACTAACGAAGATTGCTTCGTTTGGTCCCACCTTGATATAATAGGTATACCATCAGAGATAACCACTCACAAGATGAGCCTGGATCCGAAGTTCCATCCAGTCAAACAAAAAATGAGGCCTCAGTCTGAAATCAAACATGCGTTCATCAAGGATGAGGTAACTAAACTTCTAAAGAAAGGGTCTATTCGGGAGGTTAAATACCCGAAGTGGTTAGCATACGTAGTAGTAGTCCCTAAAAAAGGAAATAAATTAAGAATGTGTGTAGACTATAAAGACTTAAATAAAGCATGTCCAAAAGATTCTTTTCCCTTACCCAACATCGATCACGTGATCGATGCTACCGCCGGCTGTGAGACCCTTAGTTTTCTCGATGCATACTGCGACTACAACCAAATACGGATAGACCCAGGTGATCAGGAAAAACCTTCCTTCATCACTAAATATGGCACATACTGTTACAATGTAATGTCATTTGGGTTAAAAAATGCTGGAGCCACATACCAACGCTTAGTAAACCGAATGTTCGAGAAATAACTAGGAAAGACAATGGAGGTTTATATTGACGACATGTTAGTTAAATCCCTGCGAGCAGAGGACCATTTAAACCATTTGCAGCAAACATTCAGTGAGTTGAAGCAATACAACATGAAGTTGAACCCGAAAAAGTGCGCGTTCGGTGTGGCTTCAGGTAAATTCCTCGAATTCATGGTCTCGAATCGTGAAATTGAGATCAACCCCAAAAAAATCAAGGCCACAGTCGTAGATAATGTGAAAGCCGTACAAAAGCTGACAATAGCCGCATTAGGGCGATTCATTTCGAGGTCGTCCGATAAAAGTTACCAGTTCTTCGCTCTATTAAACAAGAAGAACAACTTTTCGTGAACTCCGGAATGCCAGCATGCTTTGGAAGAGCTCAAAAGATATTTATTGAGCCCGTTGTTGCTTCATACACCGAAGATGGGCGAACAACTGTACCTTTACCTGGAAGTCTCGGAGATCGCGGTAAGCAGAGTCCTAGTCCGAGAAGAACAAGGTACACAATTTTCGATTTATTATGTCAACAGAACCTTAGGCGAGCCGAGACTAGGTATCCTCACTTGGAAAAACTGGCGCTCGCTTTGCTAAGCGCTTCTAGGAAACTAAAATCGTATTTCTAATGTCATCCCATATGCGTCGTAACAACTTACCCATTAAGAAACGTGATGCATAAGCTCGAGCTCTCAGGTCGATTGGCCAAGTGGGCCATAGAAATAAGTGGGTACGACATTGAATATCAACCTCGAACCGCCATCAAATCTCAGGTGTAGGCAGACTTTGTGGCCGATTTTACACCATCCCTAATACCCGAGGTCGAAAGAGAGTTGTTAGCTGGCTCAGCGACTCCTTCAGGAATATGGACCCTTTTCACAAATGGTGCTTCGAACGCGAAGGGATCCGGACTTGGCATCATGCTAAAGCCACCAACTGGTAACACAATTCGACAATCTATTAAGACTAGGAAACTAACTAATAACGAGGCAGAATACGAGGCCATGATTGCAGGCCTAGAACTAGCCTAGAGCTTGGAAGCAGAAGTGATCGAAACCAGTTGCGACTCCTTTCTTGTGGTAAATCAAATCAATGGAACATTCAAAGTCAGGGATGGGCGAATGCAAAGATACTTAGACAAACTGCAAGTGACGTTGCACCGGTTGTAAGAATAGACCTTACAGCATATACCTCGGGATCAAAACAGTGAGGCCGACGCCCTTGCCAGCTTGGGGTCGTCGATCGAAGATGATAAGGTCGATTCTGGAAAGGTCGTACTGCTCATGAGGTCGGTAGTGGAAGAAGGCCATACTAAGATCAATTCGACAAGTCTAACTTGGGATTGGAGGAACAAATACGTAGAATATCTCAGTTCCGGGGCAAACTTCCCTCGGATCCAAAAGAGTCGAGGGCCCTACGTACGAAGGCGGCCCGGTGCAGCTTGTCTGATGATTGAACCTTGTTCAGAAGAACATTTGATGACCCACTCGCGATATGTCTGGGACCAAGCGACACCGAATACATTTTAAGGGAAATCCATGAAGGTACTTGCGGAAACCATTCCGGCGTAGAGCCGCTTATTCGGAAAATAATCAGAGCCGGTTACTATTGAATCGACATGAAAAAAGACGCAAAGGAGTTCGTTCTAAAATGTAACGAATGCCAAAGGCACGCCCCGATGATCCATCAACCCGGGGAGACACTCCACTCAGCCCTATCACCATGGCCACTCATGAAATGGGGGATGGACATCGTTGTCCCTCTTCTGTACACCAAGTAAGGCTCAATTTATACTATTTATGATTGATTATTTTTCTAAATGGGTGGAAGCAAGCGTATGAGAAGGTTAGGGAAAAAGAAGTGATCGAATTCATTTGGGATCACATCATATGCCGATTCAGAATGCCAGCCGAGATCGTATGCGAAAATGGGAAGCAATTCATCGGTAGCAAAGTGACAAAATCCCTCGAAGATCACAAGATCAAAAGGATCCTATCGGCACCATACTACCCCAGTGGGAATGGACAAGCCGAATCAACCAACATAACCATACCTCATAATCTCAAAAAGAGATTAACTTATGCCTAAGGGAGATGGAAGGAAATATCACCCGAAGTCCTATGGGCATATCGTACGATCGAGAAATTCAGCACCGGAGCCACCCAGTTCTCTCTTGTTTATGGCGCCGAAGCTTTGATACCGGTCGAAGTCAGGGAGCCAAGTGTCAGGTTCCGGTATGCGACAGAGGAATCAAATTACGAAGCGATGAATACGAACTTGGAACTGTTAGATGAAAGACGTGAACCCGCCCTTGTTCGACTAGCTGCTCAAAAGCAAAGGATCGAGAGGTATTATAACAGAAGGACCAATCTTCGATATTTCAACGTCAGGGACTTAGTACTAAGGAAGTTTACACCAAACACACGGAGTTCGAAGGAAAGGAAGCTGGGACCAAACTGGAAAGGACCTTATTGTATCATTAAAATCACCGAAAAGGATCCTACAAGCTCATAACAGTGGATGGTAAACAACTACCAAACAACTGGAACATATGTCACTTAAAACGGTATTACTGCAAAGGTATGCCCTGTTCTTTATTTTTATTTGCATCATGAACTAACATTTGCAGGTATCAAACGAGGTACCCTGGATCGGGGAACGCGAGATATTAAGTTTGAAAGCACGCGTTGCACGCTTTTTTCCTTGAACCGATTTTGTCCCAAAATGGGTTTTACGGCAAGGTTTTTAATGAGGCAACTAGTAAATCGTGCTAACTTAGATTCGAAGGCCGATAGCAAATGGGTGACGACAGTATTCGAAGCCAATCTTCAATCGACTCTGAATACTGGGAGCCATTTTAGCTTGGAAAGATATTCTAGGATTGAAGGGTCAAAGATTAATAAGATTCAATATAAGGGCCAAACGGTCAAATGAACCGTACCCAAATAGATTGATCGAACCCTAAAACAGATTGTACACATGCGTGAACGAGAATAAAGAAAAGTCTCTTGTATACAAACATCATGCTTTCGATCAAACGAGCCCAAGGGCCACTTTAATTTTTGGTTCGAATAACCATTCTCTCACTCGGGGACTCGTCCGAAGAAAAAACTTACTCGAGGGGGGATAAGACCTATTAAGGAAAACCCTGAACTCCAAAGGTTAAAGCCATACCAAATTAATAGTACTTGAAGGTTAAGGTATTTCGAAAGTTGCAAAAAGAAAACTTTATATATATATATATATATATATATATATATACACATCGAAAATCTTTTCCACAAAATCGAGCAACCTCGATTCAATATATTAAACATGGGAAAAGACAAAACTTGGTCAGGAGCGACTTGGTCTCAACTGGAACCCGTCTCGATATCAAAATTTTCGAGGTCGTCTCATTCTTCGGATCCGACTGAATCCTCGGAATCATCCTCCTCCGGAAAGGCTAATTTTCTGGCCTCTGCCTCGGCTATCCTGGCATCTTCGATCTCCGTCGATAAATTAAAGCCTCGAGCATGAATCTCTTCAAGAACAAGCCTGCGAGATTGCCACTTTATATGACCAACCATATTCCTTGATTGATCTTGAGCGGCTTCACCATCAGCCTTATATTGAGCCACCAGTTCATGCTTTGACCACGGTAATTTCCAACTTGGCCATTTTTAGCTCGTTAGCCATATTGTCTCGATATGAGATAACAGTGCTGATCCGAGACTGGAGCTTGGGTCCCGATTTTATCCTTTGCCTCTCTAAGCTGAGCTTCTGCTGAAGCTAACTGTGCCTGAGGGTCTTTTTCTCCGAAGCCAGCCGATCCATCTTGCTCCTCCACTCATCGGCCTCAACTCTGACCATGCTTATCTTAGATCGAAGCTGGTTAATCTGATCAAGCTTTTTCTCTATTTGCTCGACCAAACCAGCATTGTCCTTCCGGGCAAGTTCCAGTTCGGCACGAAGATTCATCATCTCCCCTTCGAGCCGTTCATAGCGTCTTGACTCTTCCCAAAATCGGAGAAAGGCTTCATGATGAAGTATCAAGGCCTACAAGCATAAAGGAGGATGTTATAATTAATTAAAATTTTAAAGTACAAAACAAAGGACATCAAATGGAGCTTATAAAAATTACCCGACTCAACGCCTGTTGAGCTTCATTGAACAGGCAGGATACATCCACCTCGTTCATTTTTTCCTGATTCTCCTCGGTCACCAAGAACCGAAGATAACTGGCCACTCCTACAGGAGCGGAAAGAACCCTGGCATCCACGGGAATGGTGAAAGATGTGGATCATTTTCGATCAAGATAAGCGCTCGGCGCGGGAAATCGATCGATCAATTTTGGACTGAAGGAAATCCTGCTTGTATCGATGGATGAGCTTTTCCTCGGTAACTCTAAATTACCGAGCCCAAGAACATCTTCCGCGGACGCCGAATTCACACCATCAAAAAAATCGCGTAATGGGTCTTTCAATCTACGATCTCCGCCCGAGGAACATTCTTTTGCCGTTTGGGCCTCATTGAACGTTGATTCCGAGAAAGAGGGTAAATCAACCATCTCGATTGGGCCTAAGACTCCCAGCGATGCTCTCCTCGTATCAGGGGAGGCCCCAGTTCTTGCCTCCACCTCGGGCCCCCCGACTTGGTGAAGGTCTGTTTCACTAGCCCCTGGCTCGAAGACCCCTCGCCCTTCAGGTTGTGGCGGCTCACTAGCCAAAAGGTCGAGGTCCTCTTCTTCCTTTTCGGACTTATCCCTCAATCGACGTAGCGAGTCCGAAGGTAACACTCGATCTCTAGCACTGCCCTTGGGCTTGCGAGCCAACCTTGTCCTCGGTCTCTTTTTTCCGAGGTCTGAGGAACTTGGGGCTTCTTTTCTTTTCTTCTCTTTGTCGTGCTTCGAAGCAGGGGGCTCGCTGGGAACATCATCACCTATAGGCGCAGGTGTCATCTCTACATCCTTTGATAGGCCTGCAAAAGAAAGGTAAAACAAGTTAGAAATCGATAGCATAAGGAACTAAGCTCGAGTGTAATTTATCTCACCATGAAGCCAGGCCTCCTACCGGCCTTTCGAAAGCTCGCACCACGCGAGCTCGGAATATGGTCTTTGGGATATGATCCCCTCGACCATTCTTTAAGATGAGGAGTTTCAGAAGGCATCCGGGATATAGTTGCGCCATATAAAATTGATAAATGGAAAATCGAAAGGGAAAACAGTAAACAAATTGATAAAGCAGGGCCACACTTACGCTTCATATTTCATTTCTCAGGAAATGGCATATCCTCGGCCGGGATTAGGTCCGATGTTTTTATTCGAACAAATCGACCCAACCAACCCTGATCCATATCCTCATCAATGCTTGAGAACGGGGCTTTGCTTGCTCGACGAGCAAGTTTTATCAACCCCCCTCGGTAGAGTCGGGGACTGTACAATCACATAAGATGATCGACGGTGAAAGGATGCCCCTCGATCTTATTTACAAAAAAACGGAGAAGAATGAACATCCTCCATAAAGAATGATGAATCTGGCCCAGGGTCACTTTGTACCTTCTGCAAAAAGCAATAATGACCGGATCCAAAGGGCCCAACGTGAAGGGATAAGTATAAACACTCAAAAAACCATCCACATGGGTTGTGATTGCCTCTTCAGGCGCAGGAACCACCACACACTTACCAACCCAGTTACAGTCTTCCTTTACTTTATCGAGAACTCTGGTGGTGATTGAACAGATGTATCTCGAGGAAGCTTTATTGACCTTGAAATCGACTCCGGTCGAACACCCGTTTGGTACAAACGCCTTCAGAGGGGGCTCCGCTGTGGGCTCCTCAATGACGACAGGTGAAACGTCATCAGCAAGTTGAAAAGAAGAGGGAGTTTGTCTTTGAGGAATGGATTTTGAAATCTTCGCCATTGTTTTGAATAGTTGAAGAAATTAAAAGTCACAGATGCGAGGAAAATATAGTATAAAGATAGCTTGCGAAGTATTCTTAGAAAATTGGAAAGCAGGAGGTCTTGAAGATTAGAGCAATGCAATTTTATAAAAAAGCACGAACATCTAAATATAAAGGGTGAAAGTAGGTATTTATAGCCTCTCAAAACGGCGGTTCGCATCCCAAAGCGGCAGAACGCCAACTGACACGCACTTGATGCTTTAAAAGGCTTTTCTGATGGTTGATTTCCGTATCACGCACGTCATTAGTTCACAGTCACTTATCAGAATGAGAATTTGGCTTTTCTGATGGGACATTTTCGATTTTCGTCTCACGTACGTCATTAGTTCACCATCACTTATCAGAATGAGAATTTGAGGCTCATATCATTTCTCGTTGTTACTCTCCAAAAAAACGAGTGGACTATCTGTATACGATCGAAGTCGGGCCCACCTGTATATGGTCAAAATCGGGCACGACTCTATATTGTTAATATCGAGTTCAACTATTGCTCGATAGATCGGGTTCGGAATGCGTAGGGTCAAAGGTCAAACCCAGGCTTCATCGAAGCGGAACACGAAGCCAGAATGTCCAACCTCGAGAACACCGAGCCCGTGATCCGAGATCAAGCCTGACTCCGAAAATGTCTAAGGGAAGATCATGAAACCTAAATGACGGAAAATCGGAAAATCCGTGATGGGACGAACATCACGGTAGAAATCTCGGCACTAATCAATAAAACCGTTTAATTAGCAAATCAGGAGATTTTTTACCTTGTACGAAGATTTTTACCTTGTATAGCAGTTTACTAGATGTGTGACCTCCCCACTATATAAAGGGAGAGTTGAATCATTTAAAGGCACACTTTTCAGATGAATCATCGATAGAAAGGAAAAAAACAGCGATATATTGCTCTCTTGAATCATTTTATTATCAACTTGTTTCAATTTCCATTATAATCAGTTTTTGCTCAAGAAGGATCAGCCAATGGCCAAGAGTATCTAACTCGGGTGGTTTGTGTCTCTTTTTCATTTATCCCTTAATTTTACTTTTCGGTTATATTATTCGTCATTTATATTATATTAGTCCACATATCCCTAAAACCACATATAAATTCAATTGTTATCCGAAATTTAGGGTAAACAAAACACACTGAAATAAACCTACAGTTGATAAGTATAAATTCAAGAATCATCTTTAGTCGTTATAAAAACAAAAGTGACACTTGTCCCAAGAGGAGACAAAGGACATAAACTATTTATGAAAAAGAACAAATAACGAAGAGCGTTGTTTCAGTGTAAACGACTATTAATAAAGATCACGCCAAAAAAATATAAAATACCCAAGCTAGTGGAAACCTTGTCAACTTAAAGCCTCCACATACTTGAACTCTATCTCCTCCTCGTTTGTCGGTTTCTGGCCTTCAAGTTAGGATTACGACTGACACTATTTCTCCATTCAAGAAAATCCAGATTCGGAGAGATGACGTTGTAAGTATCACTTCTTTTTTCTTCATCAGAAATTAATTAATGAAAATTGTTTTTAATCATTTGGGTGATCATATAGTGCATTCATTTGATTCTGGTTACAAAGTACTTATTCCTTAAAAAAGATTGCATTTTTTTCACACATGAAACTGCAGGTGTCAATTGATGTAGCTATGGTTAGTATGTTTCTTCCTTTTCTTTGTAAATTTCAGTTTGTACCAGGAAAAGTGGGGTTAGATGCTGCAGAAGCATAACATATGATGGATGGTCTTGATCGGCAAGGAGGTGTCGAAGATATTCAGGCTTCTGTTAACTGGCTTAAATATAATCGTTCCAACAAGGTACTTGGTAAGGTCAAGGATCTTTTCTTGAGCCATCAACATTAGAAATACCAATTCGATTCTGAACTGCTGCGCACTGCTATCTCTGAAAATCGCCCCTTAGGCACCATCTCACAACACCCTGCTCTGAAGGCAAAATCCAAGAAGACCATAACACCGGCGAACTATAATGCGTTCGAATAAGGACAACGGCACCGCATCACATTGAAAATTCCACCACGCTAAAAAACACCCAGTCTCGCTACTCCATTGATCAAAACCTGAACATCCGTAGCCCGATTACCTTTCCTTTGCTGGAATTAAATGTTGAAGCTCAAAATCATGCAATGAGAAATCCTCCTTTCGAGCCATTCACTGCCTCGGCACATAACCAAGCACCTTACCGTTACACCAACATCGTGCGATAACAATGCGTGAACATCATAGCAATCTGTGCATAGCCTCAAAACCATCAAACATACAGCTGCTGAGCTGACATTACAGAACATCCTTCTGCAAGGCGACGACAATAGCCTGCCGGAACACGCATGGAAAAACATCCTTCACTACGTCTGCAGTACCACTACAACTCCTCAACGCCCAATTGACAACAAGTGCTTCGCGTCGCATAAGATTGAGTAGGAAGGAAAAAAAGGCACAAGCCTCAATGGAATCAAACCACATGATGAGGAAATCAAAAAGGGAAGTGCTCCTAACAACCTTTTAGCCTCTCGAAGATAAGTACAGACGTCTCCGTACCGATCCGCAAGACTTTACCAAGCTATCACGACCCAAAATCCATTATTAGTCGTGATAGCGCCAAACACCGCCATCAGGATAGCCAACAGTAATTAGTCAATTTAATTACTTATTTTAGTACTTTAAAATAAAAAATTTTACTAATGAAATAGTGTGACCCGGTGTCACAAGTGCATGAGCATCAACTAAGAAATATAATAAAATACAACATTTGTCTGGAATACAAGTTAGACAAGAAAATATAAATAACTCTGATGGAGACTCTGCAGGTTGTGGATCGTAACATGAAATGCAGCTCACGGTAAAGTCCTCGAAATGGTCGCGCCTCTGCGCCCAAAGACCACCAAACATATGTGTACCTGCACAAAAAGTGCAGCAAGTGTAGTATGAGTACGTAAATCAACGCGTACCCAGTAAGTATCTAGCCTAACCCTAGAGAAGTAGTGATGAGGGGTCGATATCAACACTTATTAGTGGTCCCATAGGACAGATACAGTAGAAGTAAACAGATGTAAACCAGAGAAAATAAATGAAGTAACAAGTATAAAACGTGGTACAATCGTCCTCCCAACAGTAACTCAAATTCTCAGCTAGTAGCTACCTCCTCAATCGGAGTATATATAATGGACCATACCAGATAGGTCATCACAGTTCAATCAGGAAAAACTCACAGATATTATGGCTTCTCGCCAGTTATTACACACGATTTAATAAGAGTATTTTATAGAAATGACGAGGCGTACGGCCCCATCCACCATAACATTGCCAAACCATAGATACAACTATTTTATTGTGGAAGTGAATGGCCCACTCCCATGAGAGTGTGGTACATAAATCCTGCCGAGGCGTACGGCGATCCATCATAGTGTGCGCACTGCCGAGGGTCGAACGGCAGAACCATAGATGTATCTATCCTGCCGAGACGAACGGCCCAATATCATTAGAATAAGAAGCTTTAATGAGTCCTTGACCCCACTCATGAATAGACGTGTGAGTTATAAACTTTTAAGGGACACCTTTCGATGACAACGCATAACGTGGGAGAAATTTGTAAGAGAAGTACAATTATCTCGCGGCTAATCATGAAGCCCGTCGAATCTCTACAATAGAAAGTCTATCACTCTACACAAGTCTAGTCTTAAGTCGCAATGTAGAATAAAGGAGTTTAATAGACAAGAGACAACTCAAATAGTACAGTTATAGCTTGGCAGGAACCTAAGTTTACCTGGAGATAACATGAATCTAGCTACGTACGGACGCTCGTCACCTTGTGCGTACGTAGCCCCCCTCAACAAGTAACACATAACAAATACATCGCCTAGATGTAGTTTTGTTATAACCCATATTTGTACGTGTTATATTACACCGTAAGATAGTCTACCTTGGTTCGAGAAGGGAATTACCTTTGAGACAATAAGAGTTTAGTCCTATTGGTCCTAAACGATGCAAAGGTGTATAAGGGCGGTTAACAAGTATTAGAGGATAAACGAGTTAAGGATGTTGTAACTCGCGTTTTTGGGAAAATCGAGAGGTATTTAACATTACCAAGATGTCATGTTTTAAGGTATTTGGATGATATGATATCCGTTTCATAAGTCTTGAAGTCAAACGAGTTATGAAACAAAAGTCGACAAAAGTTGTCGCAACTTAGGTTCACAATTTTACTTAAACGATAGGTAAAATGTTTCTGCAATTTTTTCCCAATTTACAAGGAATTACGGGGTGATCTACCTACCAAATTAAAGGTCTATGAGTCTAGTTTCCATTTCTTCAAACGTTTGTCAATACGATCTCGGAGTATTGAGATAATTGCATTTCCGTAGAACTGCGCAGGCTGATAGGTGACAAGTAGGTGCATCACCTACTTGCCAAAATTAAGGGCTAAAAGTTAAAAGCCCCAAGTCGGTTAAGAGAGGGCTTTTAAAAGCTTCTAAAGCCTGATAATTCACTATCATTTCACAGCTTCAAAACCTAAAAGAACCCCTGCAACCCCTCACCAAAATAATACCACACAAACCCTAATTGATTTTTCCCTCTTTCAAGTTCTAGTTGAAGGTAAACCCTAGAGTTTGAGGAACCAAAGCAAGAGCTGAGTTATCTAACAAGCAAGGTGAGTTTAATGCTCTATTTATTACATGTTTTCTAGTGTTAAGTCTTGATAAGTCGTTCTATGTGTTTAAGAACTCACGGGACGGTGATCGGATGCCGTGAGTTCGAGTTATTCACTTGTAGCGGACTGATTTGTGAACTGTTTTGTGTTGCTGTAAAGCTGCGTGTTTCACTACTTATTTGTGGAGTTTTGGAGGAGGAAGGGTGTGGAGAAACACCATATATGTTTAGGGTTGTGGCCTGATAGTTGTTCATACCATTTCCGGATCGTTTGACACGACTATAGTGGCCATTGTACGTATAAAGTGATTGGTTTGTGTGTGGACTGTTTTGGGAGGTTAAATATGATTCTTATTGATGTTGTTTGGCTGTTTGGTGGCTTTTTTGACTTGTGTGAAGTCATATATATATGGGAGGTGCTGTCCGTTTTATTGCAAAATAGGTTACAGTCGATACATAATAGTTGCGACGCCTGAACGATAACGCTAGTGTCCTTTCTCTTATTGTAGACTAAGAAGTCGTGGAAGTTTCATAGCTTGAGATTGAAAAGTATTGAAAGGTATGTGAGACTATCCTTTTCCTTCTTTTGCACGACTCTAACTGTACACAATGCAATGAACGAACCCCAAAGATACTCTACTCTTAGAAGGTAGCAGTACGTATATTGTTTCCCCTCTTATGGGAGGATTGATATGTTATTATTTCACCATGATAGTATGACTCTTATGAGTCCAGCATGCATTATCTATTTTACTCTACCGAGCCGCGCTATAGTCGGCCGGGTATGGCACCTATTGTGCAACCATACATATGTATATGTTTTACTCTACTTAGTCGTGCTATAGTCGACAGCTATGTTACTCTACCGAGCCGCGCTATAGTCGGCCGGGTATGGCACCTATTGTGCAACCACTGATCAGTTGGGTATGATGATGAGGAGGCCCACAGAGGCATATGTATGAGATGATGATGGCCCACAGAGGCGTATATATGTATATGATGATTTTCAAAAGGATATAAATATATGTATATGTATATGCATGTCAGGCATGACATGGTTAGTCGCCCTCAGAGGCATTCAGATGGTACAGGTTGTATGTCTCTTACCCTGATGCTTATTATTGTTCTTGCATTATGTTTCCTGTCTTACATACTCAGTACATTATCCGTACTGACGTCCTTTATTGTGGACGCTGCATGTCGTGCTGCAGGTCCAGGCAGACAGATAGACGAGGCTTCCCCACCACAGTAGGCTACCCAGTTCAGTAGATATTGGCGTGATCCATCCTTCGGACTTGCCACAGTCTTGGTATGCATTTTGTTGTAGGCATTATGGGCACGTCGGGACCCTGTTCCGACGTAGGTTGAATTATGTACGTTTTTGTAGAGGCTCATAGACAAGTGTCAATTTATGCATAGACAAGTAATGGGTTGGCTTATGTACAGTTGAATTGCCTTGTCGGCAAACGTATATATTTTATTTTATGGTTTTGCATTGCAGCCTTATGGGCTATATTATGTATATAAGGAAAGTTAGATGAAGGGTACCTCGGCGCTCGTTGGGTAGGGTCCGGTGCCAGTCGCGGCCCTCCGGCTTGGGTCGTGACAAGTTTCCCCCTCACAGAGTTAAACAGGAGACATACCTCGCTTCGAAGTTCCAAAACCGGCTCGAAGGCTTCTCTAGCACCTCAAACCAAAGCCCGTTGATCCAAAACTATTCAAACAATGTGCAAACCAATCAAAAAATACTTTAATACCCATAATAAATCAATTTAAATAATTCTCAACTCCGCTCGAAAAGTCTATAAATCAACCCTCGAGCCCGGATGCTAGATTCCGAAAAGTTTCGAAGATAAACTTTATCCATAACACCACGAACTAAAATATATAACTTATTCCAAATTTCATGTCCAATTTCGTGGTCAAATTTCAAAAATACTAGATTTCAGGTTTTCTGCCAAAATCGCACAATTTCTATTAATTTTCATGTTTAAATCCTTATACAAGCCATGTATTTAACTTGTAATATGTGGGAATCACTTACCTTGTGTTGCTAGATGAAAATCTCCCCTTGAAGCTCTCCAAAATCGTCCCAACCAAGTGAGAAAATGAGGGAAATGAGCAAAACCCCGATTTTAAAACAATCTGCCCAGCCGACTTTCCGCACCTCCGGAACACCAGCCGCACCTGTGGAATTTCCATCGCAGGTGCGATTCTAACTTAGTCCAGGAACGTCCATATCTGCGGACCCAAATGCGCATCTGTGCTCCTGCTTCTGCGGCCAAGGAGCGCATCTGCGCATGCGCATATGCGCATGCGCTCCTGCGGACCATGTCTGCTTCTGCGATCAACAGTCCTCCCAGGCCTTTCCGCTTCTGCGCTCTTTCCTCCGCAGAAGCGACTCCGCTTCTGCGGTCTTCGCGTCGCACCTGCGACCACAGGCCACCTTCTCCAGGTCCTCTTCTGTGCCCAAATGCTCACATCCCCCCTCTTAAAACAAACGTTCGTCCTCGAAAGAGTATAGAAACATACCTGAAGTGGTGAAAAGGTAAGGGTAACGACTGCGCATATCATGCTCGGTCTCCCAAGTCGCCTCCTCGACCGGATGACCCCTGCACTGACGCGATGTTCTTTGACCTCAACTTTCGAAACTGTCTGTCCAAAATGGCCACTGGCTCCTCAACATAAGATAGATCCTTGTCCAACTAGACTAAGCTGAAGTCTAACACATGAGACGGATCACCGTGATACTTTCGGAGCATGAAAACATGAAACACTGGATGAACTGCAGAGAAACTAGGTAGTGCAAGTCTGTAAGCCACCTCTCCGACCCTCTCAAGAATCTCAAAAGGCCCAATATACCTAGGGCTCAGCTTGCGCTTCTTTCCAAACCTCATAACACCCTTCATGGGTGAAACCCGGAGCAAGACCTGCTCCCATACCATGAACGCAACGTCGTGAACCTTCCGATTCGCATAACTCTTCTGTCTAGATTGGGCTGTACGAAGTCGATCTTGAATCAATTTAACCATTTCCAAGGCATCATGAACCAAGTCTGTACCCAATAGCCTAGCCTCGCTCGGCTCGAACCAACCCACCGGAGACCGGCACCGTCTACCGTAAAAAGCCTCAAACGGCGCCATCTGAATGCTCGACTAATAACTGTTGTTGTTGGCATACTCCACAAGTGGCAAGAACTGATCCCAAGCACCTAAAAAATCCATCACACACGCATGAAGCATATCCTCCAATATCTGAATAGTCCGCTCGGGCTGCTTGTCCGTCTGAGGGTGAAATGCAGCACTCAACTCCACCCGAGTACCCAACTCACGTTGTATGGCTTTCCAAAATCGCGATGTAAACTGCGTACCCCATGACCTCCTTGGTATCGTCGTACTGAACCGTGTCCTTCAGGACAAGCAGATGGGGGTCATCATACTGACACTCCCTGATACGATCATAAAGGGAAGGCTAAGAAACCACACAAGCCAAAATCTTGCCCGGCTCGAAAACATCTAATATGACAAACTGGTTAGCCAAGGCCTGAACATCCAAGGCTAAAGGCCTCTCTGCTACTGGTAGGTATGCTAAACTGCCCAAACTCTCCGCCTTGCGACTCAAAGCATCAGCCACCACATTGGCCTTCTCGGGATGATAGAGAATGGTGATATCATAATCCTTAAGCAGCTCCAACCATCTCCACTGCCGCAAGTTAAGATCCTTCTGTTTAAACAGATGTTGTAGACTCCGATGATTAATAAAAACCTCACAAGGGAAACCATACAAATACCGCCGCCAAAGCTTCAAGGCATGAACAATAGCTGCTAACTCGTGGTCGTGGATCAGATAGTTTTTCTCATGCACCTTCAGCTGTGTAAACGCGTAGGCAATCACCCTACCTTGCTGCATCAACACCGTGCTGAGACCAATGCGCAACGTGTCACAATATACCCATAGGACCCCAAACCAGTAGGTAACACTAGCACTAGGGTTGTAGTCAAAGCAGTCTTGAGCTTTTGAAAACTCTCCTCACAATCTTCGATCCGCATGAATGGAGCACCCTTCTGGACTAATCTGGTCATAGGTGCAGCAATAGACGAGAAACCCTCTATGAATCGGCAGTAATACCCTACCAAGCCAAGAGAACTCTGGATCTCCGTAGCTGAGGACGGTCTGGGCCAACTCTGCAATGCTTCAATCTTTTTCGGATCTACCTTGATCCCCGCACTCGATACTACATGACCCAAGAATGCCACTGAATCTAGATAGAACTCACACTTTGAAATTTTTGCATCTAACTTCTTCTCCCTCAAAGTGTGGAGCATAATCTTCAATGCTGCTCATGATCCTCCCCGCTCTAGGAGTACACCAAAATGTCGTCAATAAACACAATGACGAAAGAGTCAAGATAGAGCCGTAATATAATGTGCATCAAGTGCATGAATGTTGTTAGGGCGTTTGTCCGCCCAAATGACATCACAAGGAACTCGTAGTGACCATACCAAGTCCTGAAAGTAGTTTTCGGGATATCTGGCTCCCGAATCTCCAACTGATGATAGCATGAACGCAAGTCAATATTGAAGAACACTCTGGCACCCTGTAACTGATCAAATAGGTCATCAATACGAGGCAATGGATACCTGTTCTTTATTGTAACTCTGTTCAACTGGCGGTAATCAATACACATGCACATTGAACCATCCTTCTTCTTCACAGACAAGACTGGAGCACCCCAAGGCGACACACTGGGCCGAATGAAGCCCATATCAAGAAACTCCTGCAACAGCTCCTTCAACTCCTTCAACTTAGGAGGAGCCATACGATATGGAGGAATAGAGATGGGTGAGTGCCCTGTAACAAATCAATGCCAAAGTCGATGTCCCTACTGGGCGGCATGCCCGGAAGATCTGCTAGAGATAGATCTAGAAAATCCCTCACTACCAGATTTGGCTCAATGGTAGGAGTATCAACACTGACATCTCTAACATAAGCCAGATACGCATCACACCCCTTCTCAACCATTCGCTGAGCCTTTAGATATGAGATTACTCTGCTAGGAACATAATATAAGGTACCTCTCCACTCTAACCGTAGTGGCATAGCCAGCATCACGGTCTTGGTGTGACAATCAACAACAGCATAATGGGGCGACAACCAATGCATACCCAAAATAATATGAAAGTATACCATGCTGAGCAATAATAAATCAGCTCTGGTCTCAAAACCACTGATAACAACCAAACACGACCGATACACACGGTCCACAACTATAGAATCAACCACAGGTGTAGACATATAGACAGGAGAACTCAAAGAATCACAGGATACGCCCAAATACAGAGCAAAATAATATGACACATACGAATAAGTGGAGCCTAGATCAAGCAAGACTGATGCATCTCTATGACAGACCGGAGCACTACCTATGATGACAAAATTGGATGCAACAGCCTCCGTCCTAGCAAGAAGGGCATAATATCTGGCATGGCCTCCCCCTCTAGGGTAACCTCTACCTGCTCGACCTCCACCTCTAGCTGGCTATGCAGGTGGGGTGGCAACTGGGGCTGCAATCATGGACTCAGAAGTCTGAGGACCTGGTGGAATACGCGGAGTCTAAGTAGCCTTTGGAGGTGCACCCCTCCCAAGTCTAGGGCAACCCTCACCACACGACGAGTGTCACCACACTCAAAACAAGCTCTTGGAGGGCGTGGCTGCTGTGACTGGCTCGGGCTGATCGGCTGGACTGACCGCTGAAAGCACCCCGTGCAGGAAGTGCGCTAGATACTAGCGGTGCATAATAGGGAGCCTGGGGCTTGGGAGTAGCCCAGGCGCCGCTGGCGGCTGGAAGTGCTGAATGAACGGGGTGACCCACCTAGCCCTTACCATGACGAGCTGCAGCTGGGGCACGAGTACCACTATACGTCCAAACTCTCGAGACCTCTTGGCCTCTCTCTCCTCTCTCTCCCGAATCAGCATACCCTCCAATCTCCTAGCGATCCCCACTACCTGCTGGTATGCAATTTTCATCTCCAACTCTCGGGCCATGCTAAATTTGATGCTGGGGTTGAGCCCCTCAATAAATCGACGAAACTGCTCTCGAACTGTAGCAACCAAGGCTGGTGCATGTCTAGCTAAATCACTAAATCAGACCGCATTTTTCTGACACGATCATAGGACCCTAACACAACTGCTCAAACTCTGTGCGCCATGTATCTCTGAGATTACGGGGAACGTACTCCCTCGAGAACATATTCGAAAACCGAGTACAAGTGAGTGAAGCTGCCTCGGCCAGACAACCCAACTCATATGCTCGCCACCACTATTAGGTCGCTCCTCTAAGTTGGAACGTAGTCAAAAAACCGCCCACTAGACTCCGCAACACCCATAGTACGGAGGATATGGTGGTACTCCTCAAGAAAACCCTGGTAATCCTCTGACGCCAAACCACTGAAAATAGGAGGGTGGTACTTTTTGTACCTCTTGAGCCTAAGCTGCTCCACCTCAGGAACTGCTGCCCTAACCTCGGGCTGAACTGGAGCTACTGACTGCATCTGTATGATCTCTAGAACCTGGTCGACCTGGGCCCGCCACTCTAAGGTACAGGCAGCGGGATTATGTGCTCCTCCCCCGGCCTGAGATGTGGCAGGAGCAAGTGGGATCAACCCTGCCTGAGCTCGAGTACTGAACATACTCAGAAATTAGGCTAAGGTCTCCTAAAGGGCGAGTGCAGCAATAGGCGTCTCACGTGCCTGTCTCCAATTGGAACTACTGGTGGCTCCTCTATAGCAGCTCGCGCGGGTGCTCTGGCTGCACCATGTGAACATCCTCGGCCTCTACCCCGGCCCCAGCCTCTCGCGACTCCAGCAGGGGACGTGAGTGCCTGGTAATCTGATCGAGTTGTACGTGTCCTCACAATCTATGGGAGAACAGAAAAACAGAAATTTAGAATCCAAAACCAAGATCTCGCACGATAAGGAATCAAAGAAGTGAAGCTTTTCCTAACAGTTCCATAGCCTCCCGAAGAAAAATACAGACGTCTCCGTACCGATCTGCGAAAGTCTGCTAAACCTCCTTGTGACTCATAACATCTATGAACCTAAAGCTCCGATACCAACTTGTCACGACCCTATTTTCCTTCCGTGGGATGTCATGACGACACCTAATCTTTAAGACTAAGTAAGCCTAACAATTATGCAGAATAACTGAATATAAGCTAAATTCAAGTCTCAATATCCGGAATAAATGAAACTGCAATTTAAAATGATTACAATTCCCAAAACCCGGTAGAAATAAGCCACAAGCTTATAAAAACAATACTAAAAGTCTCTATACATCATAGTCTAATGAAGATAATGGAAGAACGACATTAAAAAGGTAGAGGGGGACTCCGAGGTCTAGGACGCTAGCAGATATACCTCGAAGTCTCCACTGCTCACTGATAGCGGGGCTGGTAACAGGTACCTGGATCTGCACAAAAAAATGTGCAGAAGAGTAGCATGAGTACACCACAACGATGCCCAGTAAGTGTCAATCCTAACCTCAGTAGAGTAGTGACGAGGTCAGGTCAGGACCCTACTGGAATAAAAGAAACAAGGCAAAGAGAGCTAATATGATATGATGAAACAACTGAGAATTTAACAATGAGAAATACTAAAAGGAACTACACAGCATATAGGAATAATAACATGGGCACTCCTGAGGTGCCGCCTCGGAGTCCCAAAAGTAAATATGCAACAAGGGAGCTCCCGAGGTACCGCCTCGTAGTCCCAAAAGTAATATGCAACAGGGGATCTCTCGAGGTACCGCCTCGTAGTCCTAAAACTAAATATGCAACAAGGGATCTTCTGAGGTACCGCCTCGTAGTCTCCAAAGTAAATATGCAACAGGGGATCTCCCAAGGTAGCACCTCGTAGTCCCAAAAGTAAATACACAACTCACAACTTAAGGAGCAACGAATCCACAGTAAGAAATCCTACAATTAAAGACTGAATACAAATCAAGGAAAATAGGTAATTCAATTAAAAATGTTGCACAAATTGCAGGTAAGAGTTTAAACAAGTAGGCATGCGACATTAGGCTAAACATGATGACTACACAGACTCGGACAACTCAGTTAAGGAATTAAAAGAGGGAATTAAAAGAGAACTACTCAGCAAGAACCGAATTTTTCAACATATAACCCGTGTATGCACTCATCACCTTGCGTACACGGCCTTAACGTATTTCAAATATCACAACAGTACCAAAACCTAAGGGGAATTTCCCCCACACAAGGTTAGACAAGTCACATACCTCAAATCTCGCTCAATCAATCGATAAGGATGCCTTTCCCTCGATCTTCCGACTCTGAATGGCCCAAATCTAGCCAAAAGCAATTAAATAACATGAATACAACTACAAGAAACTAATTTAAATCATAAATCTACGACTTTAGCAAAGAATCGAAAAATCGCCCTGAAAAGTCGACCCGTGACCCTCGAAATCGGGTGAAAGTCATAAAATACGAACACCCGTTTGATATCGAGTTCACCCATACCAAAATTACTCAAATCCGATACAAAATTCTCGATTAAAACCTCAAAATTCGGCATAAGAGTTTTTCCACCTTTTTCACAAACTTCTCAACCCAAATCCTTGATTAAATGAAGAATAAATGATAATTTAGTGAAAATTAATTAAAAACAAGTCAAGAATCCTTACCCAAATGTTTCCTGAAAAACCCTCCAAATTTGGCCTCAATCCGAGCTCACTTGGTTAAAAAATGGAGAATGAAATCAAATCCTCGGACTTGGCCCTTTTCTACCCAGTGATTTGCTTTTGCGGGCTCTCAATCGCACCTGCGACGCTACACCTGTGGAAAAACCATCGCAGGTGCGGATTCCACTTATGGCGAGGCTTTCCGCTTCTGCGGATCAGGGCTCACACCTGCGAGCCCGCATCTGCGACGAACATCCCGCTTCCGTGACCACAGCCCAGGCCAGCCCATCTGCTTCTACGATCTCGCCTCCACATCTGCGGACGCGGAGATGCAACCCTTACCTCGCACCTGGGATTCCAGCTGGGCTAAGCTAACATCGCTTATGCGGTCCAATGCCTGCTTCTGCGAGTCCGCTTCTGCGGGACTCAAACTGCATTTGCGTCTCAACAGGGCAGTCCAAATTCCGCTTCTGCGGCTTGATGGCCGCTTTTGTGGCCCAAAATGCGCAAGTGCGATTGCACTTCAACTATGCACCAGGTGCAATTTTGTTCCGGATTCAAGTCCGAATCACACCAGGGGCCTCCGAGGCCCCGCCTGAATATACAATCATTCCTAAAACATTATACAGACTTAGTCGAGCCTCTAAATCACATCAAACAACGCTAACAACACGAATTGCACATCGATTCAAGCCTAATAAACTTTAAAACTTCAAACTTCCACATCCGATGCCGAAACCTATCAAATCAAATCGATTGACCTCAAATTTTGCACAAAAGTCATAAATGACATTATGGACATGTTCCAACTTCCAGAATCGGAATCCGACCCCGATATCAAAAGGTCCACCTCGGTCAAACTTCCCAAAATTCATCCAACTTCCTAACTTTCGCCAATTAACGCCGAAATGACCTACGGACCTCCAAATCAACATCCGGACAAGCTCCTAAGACCAAAATCATCCTACGGAGCTATTGGAACCGATGAAACTCCATTCCGGAGTCATCTCCACTCAATTCAAGCTACGGTCAATTTCCTAGAACTTAAGCTTCCATTTTAGGGACTAAATGTCCTATAAGACTCCGAAACCAAAAACCAAACCTCACGGCGAACCACATAACCATAAAATGAAATAGAGGGAGCAGTAACTAGGGGTTCGGGGCTAATATTCTCAAAATGATCGGCCGGATCGTCACAATAAAGTAATCATCCTTGAAAAGATTGGATTGTCGAGCTCTGTTAATGGCCTAATGCCCTGGAGAAAAACAATAGAGAGGGTGAGCAAATTTTGATAGCAGATCCTGCAATGGAATTTACTGGTGGCAAAAGTACTCATAGTAGAACCGTAGTCTCTTTATTTGTGTATTTCACCAACACCAGCAACTATATTCAATGCTACGGAAAAGAACACGTGCTCGCTTATTTCAAATGAATTGGTGATTAATGGTCAATATGTTAGAAAGGGGTTGTATTTTAATATTCTAACAACTTCTACTTTGAAACCAATTTTTGATTTAATCACATGACTTGTGAAATTCAATTTCGACTCAAACAGAATCAACTCAGAGACTATATTTCTTTATTTGTTCTAGCTCCCATCTTGAGAATCGTGTTCCAATAGTATAAAACAGATGTACACAACTTCTAAGTCGAAATTATGAAAGATTTGACTATAATCTACTGATGTTGATTATAAAAGTTTTACTGCCATACAGAATAAGTCTCCACTATAAAAATCGAAACTGCACAAGTTTACAAGGTGGAGTAGGCATCAGATCCAAACTCAAAGCTTCACCATCAAGAAATAAGTATTATATTACAAATATAGTCAGGCCAAAATTATAATAAACTGCCTTGCTGTTGCATTTTAGGAAAAAAAAGAAGCATGTAAATCATTTTTTCAAGCTCTAATGTAGGAAAAAAGTAAGCTGAAAGGTAACCAAATTAAAATAGTTGACAGAACATAAATTCATTACTATCCTTTCAATATTTCTGTTCACAAAGCCCTTCTCTATTCTCATTGAGTTCTTCTTAATACCATTGACTGCTAAAAAATCGACACAAAATAGTCAATAAATACATGTATGTGCAAAATCGGTTAACAAAAGAGAGAAAGGCTCAAGAACTCTACAATAGCTTTCAATAAATTTGGGTTTCTTAACTGTGGGGGTCAGAGTTTGGACAGGAACTTGGGTTTCAATTGAGGCAATTTGGACAGGAACAACAAATTTGACACCAATATTAAAAAGAGAGCGTGCATTGCATAATCAATTAATGAAAAAAGCCAAAGACGCAGGTAATTCCAGAATAGCCATTAGAAGTTTCTGTACCTTCTAGAGTCAGCGATGACATGACAAATATCACGTATAGAATTTGAAGATAAAGACGCAAATCCTCAAAAAAATACTGCTTACATGTTCGTCAAAAATGCAGAATTGCTAGCGCCAAATACTCAAATCAAAACTGAGAGAGAAAGAAGAGGATAGAGTTATGGAAGAGCGAAACAGTTTCTAGAATGTGCAATTACGAAGGAAGAAGGAAACTTATATATTCTTGCCCCAAGTTTGACCCAATTATACATCAAAATTTATGGCTTTAATAGAAATGCCTATTAAACATAAGAACTGTAAATCACCCTCATTTCAATTTTAGTTTTGTCCAACTCCACTCTTTGGTGTATTCATATAACAAAAATTTTATTTTTTGCACGTCGATTCACATGAATAGAGCTGACTTAACTTCTTATAACCCTCCAAAAATTAAAGAAAAATCACTACATTTTAACACAAAATACAGAACAAAATATAATGGACAAACTATTCATAGAAGAAACCAAAGATAAAGAAGCCAATCTTTCACCAAATAATACTCACCAGAAAAGATAACGGCAACAAATGCACAAAAAGGACCGACACCTGAGACGGCGAAGAATGGATCCCATCTGTCACACCCTCTGCTTCAAAAAAAAAGTGAATGATGGTAAAGTAGCAAATACATAAAGCATTGGCTACTATTTGGAGAGAATCAAACAAATCACTAGCAACCATGAGCTATTTTAAGAGAAAATTCACATGCATACAATCGTAGGAACAACAAAAAAATTCTAAATTAAAAATGGAAAAAACCAAAACATGAATTTTCAGCAGATAAAATAGAAGTTGATGAGTGAATTAATTTTCTGACAAAAGTTAGATCTTTTGTCAATTCCGTAACCTAGCCAACACACATGCATCTATAGAACCCAGCAAGACAGTAGCAAAACAAAATTAACAAATATCCACCAGAAACAGGCGAAGAAAAAAAAAGAATTTACCAGAATTCAAAAATATAGACGCCATAGACAAACTTCAACCAAGGCGGAAAACTTTTGGAACGAAACCCATACGGGTTGAGAGAAAGAGCAGCATGATAGGAAGATTTACCATTTTACTTCCTAGGGTTGAGATGAGACGATATATCTGAGAATATGAGATCATAGAGAAAGAACTAGGAGAAAGAAGAACAAGAAAGTGACACAAATGGAATACGTGTTAGAACAGAAGAAGTTTTTCTGAAATGACTAACCGAAGAATACCAATTTTGCCCAAAATACAATTCACAATTACTATTCTACCCTTCGTCGCACCAAAACGTTCACCTATTATATAGTTAAAAATATACTACTATTAATAAGGGAGAATGAGAGGAGCTTCCGGTCAATGTAAATGGACAAAAAAACCATGATATCTCACTTTTTTCTTTTGTTTGTCCTAATATAAATTGAGGTGCATCCGGTTATATTTTGGGTTAGGAGAGGGGTACTTTGAAAATTTTAGTGTTTTGTGCTCTGTGACTTGAAAAGGACATTTGTTCTCTCAAACTTCAAGCCTGATTTGGTCTGTTATTATTATTTTTTTTTATTAAAGTTTAAATTTTATTAACCAAGTATCAAATATATACACTACCTGCTCTTTAGACTCTAGAGATAGGTCTTACAAAAATACCAAGAGAATAACTATGGACTATCTATTGGTCCCATATTGGCTACTATAGACTAACTAGCTATCAGCTATCAATGTATACTACTGCTATAGTTACTCCTATTACACAATCAGGTAGGGTAACTATCTAGTCTTTCTAGTATTTGTTTTCACTTGTTTTGTCTTTGTCCTGCAATGTCCTCTTGTAGGATAATTTCTCTGATTCTGTCACTGCTATCTCGAGTGGTTTGTTGGAACCTTCTGCTGTTTTTTTTTTGCCCAAATGTGGTACACTGATGCTACAAATAGGAACCTTATGATCTCTCCAATTGATTGTTTGCTTATTGTTCTCTGAGATAGCCATATTACTTCCTCTTCCCATTGATGTAATTGCCTGTTGATGTTCATCCATTTTAATAATTTTCCCTAGATGTCTTTAGAGTATGAACATTCAAATAATAAGTGGCTATGTATCCCAGTTTTTCTTGTAGAGCATAAGACACATGCATATGGTACTTGAATTCCCAAGCTTAGTAACCTCTCAGTTGTTGCAAGCCGTTTCTGAACTGCCATCCAAAGTATGAAGAAGTGTCAAGGAATTAGTCCTCTGCTCATTACCAAGGACCTTCATAACGTCTTTTGGTATTGTGGCACACTAGCAATATATGTTTTCTTTATTATAAACATGTCATTAGAGGCATATGAATTCAACTCTGCAACTCCAGTTGTTAATCAATTCTGAGCATCAAACACTTTCCTTACTACCCATGAAGCTTGTTTTGGAGTAGGTATATTGTCTAGATCCTTGTTCTTTATATAAAGTGTATGCACCCACAGTACCCACAACTTGTCTTTCTTCTGAGTTTGGCCCATAGTAGCTTGCTTATAGCGCTGCTTTGTCCCATAGGAATAGGTTTATAACATTCAAACCTCCTGCAGACTTGGGTTGGCAAATAGTATCCCATGCAACAAGATTTCTCCTGCTATTGTCTTCAGTCTCATGCCACAAGAAGTTCCTACATACTGCTGTCACCATTTTCAGAACCTTTTTGGGAAGCAGGAAAACTTGTGCCCAGTAGGTTTGCATTTCAAAGAGTACACTTTTAATGAGTTGTACTCTGCCTGCATATGAGAGCCATATGGAAGTCCAGCTTTTTACTCTGGCTACTATCTTATCCACTAGGGGCAAACATTCACTTATAGTAAGTTTTCTTGCGGATAAGGGTACTCCTAAGTATTTTGAAGGGAGAGTACCTAGTGTAAAGTGGTATTGTGATAGGATTTGCTCGTTTACTTGACTAGAGACCCCTGCCAAATAGATTGAACTTTATTCCATATTGGCTTTGAGGCCTGATGTTTCAGAGAATTTGTCAAAGCATTCCATCATGAGTTGTATTGAGATAGGATCTGTGCTGCAGCACATCAACAGATCATATGCAAAGCAGATATGCACAATCTTAATATTTTGCACACTTTAGATGGTAATTGAAGTCTAGATTTAGCTTCAACTGCTTCAAAGCTCTGTTTAGGTACTCCATTACTAACACAAATAGATAAGGTGATATTGGATCACCTTGCCTCAGTCCCTTCTTTGCATGAAATCTAGGAGCCAACACCCCATTGATTAGCAGAGAATAGCTTACAATACTTACACACTCCATAATGAGCTTGACCAGTCTAGTAGGAAACTCAAACTCCAATAATAATCCTTCCAGGAAGCTCCATTCTACAGAATCATATGCTTTCCTGATATCCACTTTGATCAAACATTTGGGAGATGATGATTTCTGAGAGTACCCTTTCAATAGTTCATGTGCTATGATCATATTGTCTAAAATGTTTCTCCCTTCAATGAAAGCTGATTGTGATGCCTCTACTATTTGATCTACTACTGGTTTCAGTCTTCCTGTCAAGATCTTTACTATGATTTCATAGAGGGTTGTACAACAAGCAGTTGGTCTATATTCCTTGATAAAGAATGGATTTGAAGTCTTTGGTACTAGTGTAACAGTAGTACCATTTACTTCTTTTAGTAGTTTCCCAGTTATAAAGAATTCTTGCACTGCATTGATTATTTTCTCTCCAAATAAGTGGCCTGAATTCCTTGAAGAACTCAGCTGGGTATTTATCTATACCAAGTGCTTTATCTAAGGGTAGGTCTTGTACAACCTGTATGATATCCTCTCTAGTTATTGGTAGAAGCATCTGTTGTTGCTGAGCCAGTGTTAGGTAGGGGTCATTTCTGGCTATACTCACATCAAGTCCAGGTAAAACTAGAACTGCTTCAGCCAACAGTTTTTAAAAGAACCCCAAGAATTCCTTTTGTATCAAAGGTGGGTCTATTAGTCTCATGTTGGCTTCATTGTAGATAGATGATATTTTGTTCCTTGCATGTCTAGCTTTCAAGTATGCATGGAAGTATTTAGAATTTGAGTCTCCATATGCAATCCAGGTGGCCCTGGATTTTTGTCTGAAGACCTGCTCTTGTACTCTCTCCCATTTTTCTAATTGAATGAGTTGTAGCTTTTCCTCCTCAATCAGTTGTGAATTAAAGCAGTCTTTATTCAGTGCTTCCTGTGTATGTTTCAGTTGTTCCCTGAGTTTTGTTAGCTTGAGATTTACAGAGGACATATCTTTGTGCATGGCTTTGGTGGTTTCCTCTGTTAGCTTCAGCTTCCTCCATATAGTAAACATAGTATATCCATGTATGTCTTGTGCCCAGGTCTTGCAATTGCTTCTTTGTATCCTTCATGTTTCAGTAGGACATTGAGTAGTCTATAAGGTCTTTTTTTTCTTTTGTTCTTTTGATTTTTTGTATTCAGCATTATAGGGGTGTGATCTGAGATCTCTGGTACCATGTAGTTAGCCTCAGTGTCATTGTAATAGTTGAACCAGTCTGCATTCCCAAATACCCAGTCTATGTGACTGTAGATTCTCTCCCCTGCTTCTCTTTTGTTTCTCCAGGAATATTGGCTTCCCTTTTTTGTGAGTTGCCCTACACCAATATCTTGCACACATTGCTGAAAATTTGCAATCTCGGATTGGTGTACTGGTATACCATTAATCCTGTCCTCACATGTAATATATTATTAAAGTCTTCAATGATGAGCCAAGTTTCATTGGTTATTGTATTAATCTGTCTCAGCTGATCCCATATGGCCTTCCTGTCTGCTATAGTATGCATTTCATAAACAAAAGTAATACAGCTACTGAATGTTGTCTGTTTAATTTGACAATAGACTAGCTGAGATGTGGAGTTTAATGTTGTCATAGCTACTGAATTTGATCTCCATCCAATCCAGATTCTACCATAAGGAGCAGAGTTGTAATTGTCAATGAACTCCCACTCCACACAAAGCTTTCTTTGAATCCTAGGAGCCTTAGGCTTTTTGACTCTAGTCTCAAAGCACCCAATTAAATCTATCATGTTATTATTCAGAAATCTTTTAAACTCTCTTTGTTTAAAGGACTTGTTAAGTCCTCTAATATTCTAAGCACAAATGATCATTGAGATAGAGGTATAGTGGTATGATTGATCCATTTCTCCAATCCATGTGAGGAACTTGCATTTGGCCCCTGCTTCAAACTCCTTTGATCATTCTCCTGTATTCTCAACATAGCATATTGGTCCCTTTTGGCAAGTACATATGGATCAATGAGATGTTCTTTTCTCTGCTTTGTCCCATGATATACTGCTGCATGTTTGCCTCTGCCAATTATTTGAACCTCAGTTCCTCTCTTTGTTGTTGAACACTTGTTTTAGTAGTGTTCTCCTCCTTATCTTTAGCTTGTACTTCTTCAGCTGGTTGTCCTACTGGTTGGCTTGCTGGTTGTCCTGCTGATCTCCACTCCCATTTGGCTTTCCTATTCTTTTTGTTATGAGGTTTGTCAGCTTCTTGAGTTGCCTCTAGTTTCTTCTTGCATTCACCTGTTAAATGCCCAAAATGATTGCAATCCTGGCAAAATTTTGGTTGCCATTCATACTCAATAACCTTCTCCCATAGCTTCCCATTAGGTCTTTCAATGGTGATTCTATCTGGCATTGTCTGAGTTATATCCATTTCTATAAGGACCCTAGTATAGGATATCCTTTCACATTGGGCAGTCAGTTTGTCAGTACAAATTGAGTTACATAGTAAGCTTGCAATTCTCCCTAGATTTTTATCCGCCCAGCACTGAATTGGTAAACCTGGGAATGTGACCCATACTGGAATCACACGCATGGGTTCATTCTGAATATTGAACTCATAGTCTCAATCCTTTAGAATCATTGGTCGATTGTTAAAGGTGTAAGGTCTATTTTGCAGAATTTGAAGTTTATCTTCCATAGATTCAAATTGAAATAGAAAATAGCCATCATTATGAAGGAATACCTTTGGGGTTGTCACTGAATTCCACACTCCATAGGCAAACTTCAGCAACTCCTTGAACAGTAGATTTCTCCCGATTACATAGCCAATTAGGGTTGTTTCTCCATTTCTGAAATTGCTGATCTAATTCGTCCAGATTGAGCTTCATTGCTTTAATTCCATCTCAAATTTCTAGTGGGTAGAACTTCAGCTGTAGCCCTTGTTGTTGAATCCGATTTTCTTTTACTACGTCCGCCATTGTCTTTGTGCTTTCTCCAGAAATAGCATAATAGGTCAATTTCCTTGTAGTTGTAGTCATCGTTACCTCTGGTGGGTGCACTTTCTCCATCGGCGGTGCTTGAAGTATTGTAGGTGCACTTCCCATTCCCGACAACCAATGAGCTAGTTGCATGAGTGACAATTGTTGAATTATTCTTGTATTTGGTGTTATTAGTCTACTGCTAGTCTCCTCCGTCGATTGCATTACTAATTGTGGTGGTTCCTCCTTCCGTTTTCGACGTTGGCGGGCCATGGTCGTATGTTAGTTATACTCACTAATCATGCGCTGAGAGCATATTCTTTCGCTAAGTTTAAAAACATGAGACCAAGCTAAATGCTCCAAGACGATTTGATCTTTTATTGCTTGAGTCACCTTTTGCCTTGCGTGTGATGTGAAGTGAGAGTCTACCACGTGGCCTGCAAACGTTTGATTTCTGTTCTTTCATCTTCCCATGTTAAGTTATTTCTCGATTTCATTTTTTTTTTAATTTCCTTTTTTGAGAGTTAAACAAGACCAATTGAATGGGTTTAAGAATTTAAACTGGCATAAATATTTTCCGTTTATTTTTTTGCTTTCAAATAGGTTTTTACTGTCTCTCCCTCTTAATTTATCTAATCTGTTATGAACAAATAAATTAAAATAGCAAGAATTTCAAATTGATGAGAATTATAGACTAATCCCTGGGTCAACTTTCGAAAAAGAATTTTAAATTGAACTTAATATTTTAAAAATTAAGAAGCCGTTTTCTGCTCTCTTCAAAAAATTGAGTTGCATTTCCCCGCAACAATCGTACTAAAGGTACGGGAGTATTTTAGATTTAAGATCAAAAATAAAATTAGCAGCAAGGGCTAAGAAAGCAGTAATATCAAGGACTATTCAAGATAATGCTTTTAATGGGATGTGCTTCCATATAGCTTCTATTTTCAGATGATGACAACTTGACTTTTATTACGTTCCCAATAATATTTAGAAGGAAAAGTACGTAAATTAATTATATTATATTTTTACTATTAAATATAATTAGTTTGAGTTGCAAAATATTTCAGAAATGAAGTTTTTTAAAATTGGCGATCTTAAACATTTAATAACTTGTGTGGCTGTAAGATTTTTGAAATGCATGATGGTAAATATGTCATAACATTTCTATCACTAAAGGCAAAATACTAAGTTTAAGTTACATTATTTTTAAATTTAATTAAAAAATTATTTTTTTGGAACAGACTAAAAAAAAATAAGATTAAATAAATTAACAAAGAGCGAACATGTAGAATCAAATTGGGATAGGTGAAACAGATAGGTACTACTTGAATATTATCATTTGTAGGCTATTTGAAGGTGATGGTAAAAGTGAGGTGAATGCTCAAGAATAAAGATAGTGGGGGAGGAAGAAGTGGTAAAAAGGATGGTGAAATAGAAAATAAAAAAAGACAGATTAAATTTTTTAAATAATATAAATAATTAAAATTTTAATGATATGCTATAAAAAATCTGCCGTGAGCATTGATATGCCATCCATATCAGGCAATTGAAGAACATTTGTTGTCTTAATATTCTATTTAATATTAAAAACAAAATCAAATAGAATATTAAATACTATAATAGAGTAGAATATAATTTTTTCATAAAATGTTAATCCTTAAATATTACCGTGCCATTTCAAACCAAAATATTAAGTAATTTTTGTTAATTGTTATTAAGCTATTCTCATTAACAAAAAAGCTCTGACTTAATTCAAAATATTAATAGTAAATTTATGTTTTTTTTGTATATATAACAAGAAAAGAGTAATTTGATCAGGAAATAATACAGAATCAAATTTGAACTCACGATATTACTGTTCAAACTATAATAACTTTACCATTTGAATTTTCATGACTATTTTGAATGTCAAGCAAACACTTCAAGGTGCAATTGCTCAAACATATATATTTAATTCAAGCACTTAATGAAAAAAGTCTATAAAAAAAAGAGCAGAGAATTGGTATCTATAGAAATATTTGTTTCTATATTTCCAAGTTCACTTCTAAAGTAACACATATTTTTTCTTATGTTAAAAGAAAACATCTCATCTTATTTAATACTATTAACAAATGAACTATCAACGAAGAAAAATGCAAACTCTTTGATTGTTCACAACTTGACAAAGTTTAAAAAAATTAGGATTTCTTTTCTTATATATACGCGCTAAAAAACTACCAAAATGTGTTGCCTGTGAATTTTGTGCTACCAAGAATAGAATATGAGGAAATAATAACGCACAAACACAAAGAAAAAGTAAGTTAATGAAATATTGGCCACCTTTTATTTCTTCTTCATTGATGTTTAACCCCAACAAAATAAGTTTACAATCAAATAATTAACTCGAAAATGCAATAGTTTTTACTGAATAAAGATGTATATGAAATATCCGTAATATATTATTTAAATTTACTGAAAGATCTTTGCAAAACTTGGAGTAATACAATTAAGGCAATTATTTATGTAATAAAATATTGGCCCATGCTCAGTATATATATATATATATATATATATATATATATATATATATATATATATATATATATATGTGTGTGTATGTGTGTGTGTGTGCGCGCGCGCGCGCGCGCGCTATTTAAAAAAACGAAAGTCATTTAATTGCGTCTCTTCCTTTTCATCAGTTACATACATCGCTTTACTGCCTTTTTCTCTTTCATTACAACGCTTTCAAGTTGACCGCTTTTTCTTCTTTTCTCTCTTACTTAAAGCGCTAAACATTCCTCTTTCTCTTCAATCTCTCCGTCGCCCAAAGTATCTTCTCTTTCTTTTTTCCACAAATTAAGGTTTACTCTATGTCTCTGTTTCTGGAGAACTTTAGGTTTCTTTTTATGTTTCAAGTTTTGAGATTTAGGCGTTCTTTCATGGTTTGTTGCTCTTTCGTGTATACATCCATTTTGCATTGTTGATTTCTGCTTGCTTAACATTAATTATAATCAAGTTGCCTATTTTGTTATCCACTTAGTGAGATTCAATTAATCTTGGAAATCTTTACACGAATGGCCAATCATATTTATTATTTATTTTTTCTAGTCATATACTTATATTATATATTGATTATATAAAATTTTACACATATAATACATAAATTATTCATATATTATACATCCACCGGCTATTTTCAATTTAAGCGGTTGGGTGGGCGGCTATTTAGGTTCATTCTTCTTAATCTTGATCGTGAATGAGATATGTTCGTAATACTAAGGATGTGTGAATTAATTTGATACAACGTAAAATATAATACAAATAACTGAAAGATAATAGATAAAAAGGAATAATCAAACCACAGTAATTGAGTAGCTGATGACGAAATATAATAAAGAAGGCAGAGCTCGATGAACAGTAGCAATTTTTAGTATTTTCTGTTGATATGTGTTGTGTGTTACAATGAAGGTAGATACCCTTCTTATAGGTAAAAGAAAGATTCCTTAATTGGTAAAAACTCTAATTACAAGATAAAATTCCTTTAATTATGGGATGGGATACCCCTAAAATAGTAGCTTAACGTCTATGACGGTTGAGATATTTACTCCTGCCGAGATATCAGGAATCCACGAAATATCCGCTCGAAACTGATCTTCGTCACGAGATGTACTTTCGTCGGCCAATGTCGGTCATCCTGTTTCGGTTGCTCCAATTTCGTGCTCGACTTGCTGACCTCGGATCGAGGCAACCCGGTCTTGCGTTGTATCCGGGCTCGACTCATCTCGAGCAGTCGATCGTATTTGACCCAATACAGATAGTCCCCTCGTTTATTGGAGAGTAAGGACAAAAAACGATATGAATCATCATTCTTCGAGCTCTTTGGCTAAGCACTCGATATATCCATTAAGCGTGCCACGAAGCCAGAGTCATCAAACCGTTCAACCCTAAAAGGACCCTTGGTGTGACGGTAGTGCCGTGACGCACATGACTATTGACACAAGAAATCATTTCCTGTCTCGTGTGCAGAGCCCTGTACCTTCTGTGTGCATTTAATGCGTACATTTAATGTTTATTCGCCTCGTGTTTTGTACCGCAGCTTTTTGGGAAAGTATAAATGCTTCCTCCCTTCTTTGAGTTTATTTCTCTCGAAGGATGCCGAGTTGAGGTCGGCTACTACCGGTGGGGCAGTTCCTCGCCCCCTTCCCACATCGGGAAAAGAAGGAGGAAAAAAGAGAAAAAGGGCTCCCGGCCATACTGAGCCCGAAAAGAAGAAGGGCAGAAGAAAGATGATGGCTCGTAAGGTCACAGTCACTGACCCTTCCATTGAATTGAGCGATGATTCCGAGGGGGAAAAGAGCCCCGAGACCCTAAACGGCAAATCCCCTCGGGCAGTCCCCGAGCCGAGCGTGGAAGAGACCGGAGCTCCCCAAGGAGAGGATGTCGAAGTGGGAGCAAGGACCAGGGACCGGGCCAACATAGAGGCGATACAAAGATCCTCAGACATTCCGGAGATGGTGCATTCACCTTCCTTTTCAGAGACAACTATGAAAGAGGCCCAAGATACAAGGATGCACACACCGAGCAAGGTGCCGGTCACAGCTGGGACCTTTGAAGAATTTTTCGACGGGGTGCCGTCGGCCGATACCTTCGGCCTCGAAATCCCTAGAAGGAGTCCCCCAGCTAAGACGAGTGGGGTGTCGGCTGGTATCAAATTGATCGACAAATTCTCCGCTCCGAGCTCGAACCCTGATCGGAGGAGGGTGATAACCTTCACTGTCCCCGAGGACGTCCGAGCACTAGGTGCGCCGGTAGGCGTAGCTAGTTATCTCCACTGCTTGGTGACTGAAGAAGACCAGGCCACAATGAGTGTTGTGGATTGGGCATGCTTGTTCAATGAAGCTCAACAGGCATCGAATAAGGTATGCTTCCTTGTTTGTCTTAAACTCAACGTTTTGATTCCAAGTCCGTACTGACAATTTTTTAATTTAAATTTCCCACAGTCTTCGGTGCTTTACCATGAGATGTTCCTTCGAATCAAAGAAGGAATGGCACAAGAAAAAATTCAACGTCAGCGGCTCGAAACTCAGATGTCGAGTCTCCGGGCCGAGCTTAAATTTGTAAGGAAAGAGCATGCCACTAGCGTTGACCAGCTGGGCAAATGACTAACCGATTGGACCGACTCCGGTTTGAACTGAACGAGGCCAAGGCCGAGAGTGGAAAGCCACGGCCGACACTTTAACCGCGGAGAAAGAGGCTCTCCAAGCTCGATTAAGAGAACAGGCCTCGGAGGCGCAGGAGAGAATCGGAGCTCTGATCAAGGACAACGAATCCCAACGGCTCCAAGTTGAGTCGCTCACCCAAGATCGGGTGGTTCTGACCAGCCAACTACAGGAAGCGAAAATAGAGATTGCCACCACCAAGGCCAATGCTGAAGACTTGATAGCTTAGTATAGAGCCGATGCCGAGGTCGCTCAAGAGCAATCGAAGGCGCTGGTTGAGTACACTCAGTGTCAAACTCGCCTTTCCGTTCTCGAGGAGCTTCAAGCTCGTGGTCTCGATCTGTCTTCCGATGTTGCTAAGGCAGCAAAGATAGAGGATGAAATGAGGAGATGAACCTTTCCTGAAGAATTTGAAGATGGCTCGGAGTGGCGTTATTTTAATGCTATTTTGATGTTGTCTTGACATTTCGTAGTTCAAACCTGTATAAAAGTTCCGTTATGTGTATAAACATATTTTATTTTATTTCGATTTGGCTCCTTGACTTTCATATTTCGCCATTTCTAGCCTTAGCTAGAATTATAAGTTGCGTCCGATTGGATCGATTAACAATTAGTTCGGCCTTAGCCTTTTTGAGTATTCAAAGTGCGCTGCACTCGCTCTACTTTCGACCATTAAGCTATGCTTTTTGGTATGCGAATCGGGATCATGCCTTGGCAAAATTTAGATCCCTTTCAATCTGATTCGGCCTTAGCCTTATTTCGGATAGTTGAAGTTGTACCCTTTCAAACTTCGATCGGTTTAATTTAATTCGACCTTGGCGTTTCATAAACCGGGATTACCCAAATCGATCTCATTTCCCTTTGTGTTATATAAATTTGCCTAGGCCTTGGCCCAATTAGTCGGCTTCGGGGTTTGCCTCGTCAGGTCTTATTCCCCTTTGGTTTGATGCATTTTTGACAATCTCAGTTATTGATAATGCAAAGATGATTGTAAAAGCCCTTGGGCTTGAGAATATAATGTAGGTACCAAACGATTTCGTTAATATTCATGTGCTCGTACATCTTCATTTGATGGAGGGAAATCAGATCGATCTACTCGGGTACGGCTCTTCTGACCGTTTGACCCTTACATCAATTCCTAGCGATCTTTATTTAGCCCCCTCGAAATCGAAGTAAACAAACGTTACATCGCTAGAGTTTAATATAAAACTTGTGAATTCCGATAAATGATTGATCTATGTTTGCACGACATATGGTTGCCTCATTAAAAACCTTGCCGTAAAACCCAATTTGGGACAAAATCGGTCGAAGGAAAAAAGAGTGCAACGCGTGCTTTCAGTCCTAATGCCTCGTGTTGGTTTGCTTGATATCGACCTATCCTGCATGTGTTAGTGCCAATAAACAAAATAAAAAGGAAGTAAAAAGGGAAAAGTAAGTTACCTTAGCAATAGTATCGCTTCAAGTGGCCCACATTCCAATTATTCGGCAGCGACTTACCATCCATAGTCCCGAGTTTGTAAGATCCCTTCCCGGTGACCTTCACTACAACATAGGGACCTTCCCAGTTCAGTCCTAGCTTTCCTTCGTTGGGATCCCGGGTATTGGGCGTGACTCTCCTAAGTACCAGGTCTCCCGCACTGAAGTATCAAGACGAGCCCTCCGATTATAGCACCTCTCGATTCTTTGTTTTTGCGCTGCTATTCGGACTAGAGCGGCTTCTCTTCTTTCATCTAAGAGTTCCAGGCTAACATTCATAGCCTCCCGGTTGGACTCTTCGGTAGCGTGTTGAAACCTGATGCTTGGTTCGCCTACCTCAACCGGTATCAACGCTTCGGTGCCATATACTAGGGAAAACGGGGTGGCCCCGGTACTAGTTCTTTCGGTTGTTCGGTATGCCCATAAGACTTCGGGTAGCATTTCCCTCCATTTTCCTTTAGCATCGACCAGCCTTTTCTTCAAGTTTTGGATTATGATTTTGTTGGTCGATTCTGCTTGGCCATTACCGCTGGGGTGATATGGGGTTGACAATATCCTCTTGATTTTATTGTCTTCGAAGAACTTGGTTATTTTGCTGCCTACGAATTGCTTTCCATTGTCGCATACGATTTCTGAAGGCATCCCGAATCGGCAAACAATGTGGTCCCATATGAAGTCGATTACCTCTTTTTCCCTGACCTTCTCGTAAGCCTGTGCTTCCACCCACTTAGAAAAATAGTCAGTCATAAAAAGGATAAATTGAGCTTTACCTGGTGCTCGAGGGAGGGGACCTACAATGTCCATCCCCCACTTCATAAACGGCCATGGCGATATGACTGAATGTAATATTTCTGCAGGCTGGTGGATGACCGGTGCATGCCTTTGACACCCTCTGCATCTGCGTACAAATTCTTTCGCATCTTTCTCCATGTCGTTCCAGTAATAGCCGGCCCGAATTACCTTTCGTACCAATGAGTCGGAGCCGGAGTGATTTCCACAAGCTCCTTCGTGTATTTCTTTCAAAATATATTCAGTGTCTCCCGGTCCGAGACATATACTAGAGGTCCTTCGAAGGTCCTTCTGTACAAGGTTCCATTATCGGCCAGGCAAAAACGGGCCGCCTTCGTGCGAAGCGCTCTCGATTCTTTGGGATCGGACGACAGTCTACCAGAGTTGAGATATTCTATGTACTTATTCCTCCAATCCCAAATTAAGCTCGTTGAGTTGACCTCGGCATGACCTTCCTCCACCACCGACCTTAACAATTGCACGACTTTTTCGAAGTCAACTTCTTCGTCTTCGACCAACGAGCCTAAATTGGCGAGAGCATCGGCTTCGCTATTTTGTTCGCGAGGTATGTGCTGTAGGGTCCACTCCTTAAACCTGTGTAACGTGACTTGAAGTTTATCCACATACCTTTGCATACGCCCTTCCCTGATTTCGAACGTTCTATTCACTTGGTTGACAACAAGGAGGGAGTCGCATTTGGCCTCGACGATCTCTGCTCCAAGGTTCTTGGCCAATTCTAGACCTGCGATTATAGCCTCATATTCGGCCTCATTGTTAGTCAATTTTATAGTCTTAATGGATTGTCTAATTGTGTTTCCGGTCGGAGGCTTGAGAACGATGCCAAGCCCTGACCCTTTCGAATTTGCGGCACCATCTGTGAACGGAGTCCACACTCCCGAGGGAGTCCCCGATTTAATCATGAGCTCTTTCTCGACTTCGGGGATGGGCGACGGTGTGAAGTCGGCAACAAAATCGGCTAGCACCTGAGATTTTGTCGAGGTCCGAGGTCGATATTCGATATCGTACCCGCTGATCTCGATGGCCCATTTGGCCAGTCTGCCCGATAACTCGGGTTTATGCATAATATTTCTAAGGGGGTAGGTCGTCACCACGCATATTGGGTGACATTGAAATTATGGTTTTAATTTTCTAGACGCACTCAGTAAGGCGAGTGCTAGTTTTTCTAAGTGTGGGTACCTGGTCTCGACTTCTCCTAATGTCCTACTAACGTAGTAAATAGGAAATTGCGTACCTTGTTCTTCCCCGACAAGGACCCCGCTCACTGCTATCTCGGATACAACGAGATAAAGATATAACTGTTCACCTGTCTTTGGTGTATGCAGTAAAGGCGGGCTAGAGAGGTACCTTTTTAGCTCATCCAATACGTGCTGGCATTCCGGTCCCCATGAGAACTCGCTCTTCTTTTTTAGTAAATTGAAGAATCGATGGCTCATGTCCGACGATCTCGAAATAAATCGGCCTAAAGCTGCAATCCGGCCTGTCAATTTTTGCACGGCCTTGACGCTGTCGATGACTGTTATGTCCTCGATGGCCTTAATTTTGTCTGGGTTGATTTCTATTCCCCGGTTGGAGACCATAAACCCAAGGAACTTCCCAGAGCCCACTCCGAATGCACCTTTTTTTGGATTCAATTTCATGTTGTATTTCTTCAGAACATCGAACGTTTCCTGCAAATGACTTAAATGGTCCTCTGCTCGCAGGGACTTAACCAGCATGTCATCGATATAAACTTCCATCATTTTACCTAGCTGTTTTTCAAACATTTTATTTACTAGGCGTTGATATGTTGCTCCTGCATTCTTAAGCCCGAATGGCATCACATTATAGCAATAAGTGCCATGCTTAGTGATAAAGGATGTTTTTTCTTGGTCATCCTTATCCATTTGTATATGGTTGTACCCAGAATAGGCGTTGAGAAAATTAAAAGTCTCGTGGCCAGCAGTGATCGATGTTGGACAACGGGAAGGAGTCTTTGGGGCATGCTTTTTTAAGGTCCTTATAATCTATACACATTCTAAGTTTGTTTCCCTTCTTAGGGACTACAACTACATTAGCTAACCATTCAGGGTACTTAACCTCTCGAATGGATCCTATGTTTAAGAGTTTAGTTACCTCGTCCTTGATGAAGGCTTGTTTGACTTCGGACTGAGGTCTCCTTTTTTGCTTGACCGGCCGGAACTTCGGGTCAACACTCAGCTTGTGTGTCGCAATTTCCCGCGGTATGCTTGTCATGTCTAAATGGGACCAAGAAAAGGAATTTTCATTAGCTGAAAGGAAAGTAAGTAATTTGGACCTGAGCTCGAGGTTTAAACCCGAGCCCAGGTATACCTTTCTATCTGCGTCGCTGTGGATCGAGACTTGTTCGAGCTCCTCGACCGTCGATTTGGTTGCGTCGGACTCATCCGGAGCAATAAACGATCATATCTATCTTCATCAAGCCGATCTTGCTCACCCTCATCTGTTGAAGGCGGCTTTTCTAATTGCTATTTAGTCTTCTGTTGGGGAACGATAAATTTCGGTACCGCTTCCTCTACCGTGAACATTTCCCTTGCCGCATGTTGTTCCCCGTAGATAGTGATGACTCCCTCGGCCAATGGAAACTTCAACATTTGATGTAAGGTCGACGGTACGGCTTTGATATCATGTATCCAAGGTCTACCGAGCAAGGCGTTATATCTTATATCGCCTTCGATTACGCAAAATTTTGTTGCCCTGATAGTCCCAGCGATATTCACCACCAGTGTTATCTCACCTTTGGTTGTTTCTGAGGCCATGTTGAAACCGTTGAGGACCCGGACCTCGGAGATGATCTGGTTTGAGAGACCGAGTTGCTCAACGACCCAAGATCGAACTATGTTGGCTGAACTCCCGGGATCGATAAGTACGCGCTTCACTCGAGTATCATGTAATAACATCGATATCACCAGTGCATCGTTGTGAGGTTGTGTAAGACCTTCGATATCCTTGTCGCTAAAATACAAAGTTCCTTCTGTAGCGTAATCCCGAGTACGTTTTTCTCGGGTAATAGATATTTTGGTACATTTCAGCACCGGTACTTGAGGTGTATCTGCTCCCCCGATTATCATGTTGATTGTATGCTTTGGCTCCTCTTGGTTTGCTGATCTCTCCCTATTTTCATAGTGATTTTTTGCTCGGTCGCTCAGAAATTCCCGAAGATGCCCGTTTTCGAGCAACCGGGCTACCTCTTCTCTCAACTGTCGGCAATCCTACGTTCTATGCCCGTGAGTACCATGGTACTTGCATATAAGGTTGGGGTCCCTCTTGGCGGGGTCTGTTTGTAACGGCCTTGGCCACCTGGTGTCCTTGATGCGACCGATTGCTGAAACTAGAGTTGCCGAATCGACATTAAAATTATATTCTGACAAACGAGGCGCTTCTTGGCGGCTACTGGTTTTCTCGAAGCTGTTTTTTGGCAACGGCCTCCTGTTCCTTTGGTTGGGGTCGAACCGGCTTTCTTGTTTCGGGGATTTGTGTCCCCTCGTGACAATCCTTTGATCTTCTGGGTATGGCCGGTGTCTATTTCGATTCGACCTTGGCTCTCGATAATTATCTCTCAGAGGTCGATCGAAAGCTCTAACGGGGTAGGAAGAGCCCGATGGGACCCCGACCTGGTCATCTTCTATCCTAATTTTCGACTGGTACCGGTTGTGGATGTCTGTCCAAGTGATGGCCGGGTACTCAATCAAGCTTTGTTTGAGTTGCTGAGATGCCGCAGAACTTCTGGTATTGAGCCCTTGAGTAAAGGCTTGCACGGCCCAGTCATCTGTGACCGGTGGCAAGTCCATTCGCTCCATTTGGAAGCGAGACACGAATTCTCTTAACGTTTCGTTGTCTCGTTGTCTAACTTTGAATAAATCTGATTTCCTCGTCTCAACCTTGATGGCACCTGCATGGGCTTTGACGAAGGTATCAGCGAGCATGGCGAAGGAGTCGATGGAATTCGGTGGTAAGTTGTGATACCACGTCATTGCTCCCTTGGATATGGTTTCTCCAAATTTTTTAAGGAGGACGGACTCGATTTCATCGTCTTCGAGGTCGTTCCCCTTTATAGCACAGGTGTAAGCTGTCACGTGCTCATTTGGATCCGAAGTCCCGTTATATTTAGGGATTTCGGGCATGCGGAACTTTTTCGGAATCGATTTTGGAGCGGCGCTGGACGGGAAGGGCTTTTGCACAAACTTTTTAGCGTCCAAACCTTTCAACACTGGAGGTGCTCCCGGTATTTGGTCTACCCTAGAATTGTACGTTTCGATCTTCTTGTCGTTAGCTTCGATTCTTTTTTCACCCGTTTCGACCCGCTTAGTCAACTCCTCGAGCATTTTGATAATCCCGGAGTTGGTTCCTGAAGTGTTCTCATCCGGTTGCGCTGTGATCCGCTCACTTTGTTCGGCTACCACCTGAGGAGGAACGGCTTCGGCTCCGCCCGGATTCTGACTGCGGCTTTGTAATTGGGCTATCGCCGCTTGTTGGGCTAGCAGCATATCAAATATTACTTTGAGGCTAATTTCATTTTCTCCACTATGTTGAATCCCTGAGTGATTTTTCCCCCGAACGCTGTGTGATGGGCCGGGGATCTAATCAGCGTCGACTGCCATTTGGGAGTTGGCGTCGATTGGGACCTCATTTTCGGGTGCAGCGTTGTTTACGCCTTGGTGGTTGAACTCGTTGTTGATGGGGAGTGAGTGTGACATGATTAGGCTGTAATCTGAAAAACAAAGGATTCTGCAAAGAGCAAGCGTAAAATAGTGCGTGAAAGAGAATTGTATCAAAAATTCACTAATATCCTTAGCCCCACGGTGGGCGCCAAATTGTTTACCCTTAAAACTGAGTAACAATTGAATTTGTTCGTAGTACTAAGGATGTGTGAATTAATTTGATACAACGTAAAATATAATGCAAATAACTGGAAGATAATAGATAGAAAGGAATAATCAAACCACAGTAATTGAGTAGCTGATGACGAAATATAATAAAGAAGGCAGAGCTCGATGACAGTAGCAATTTTTAGTATTTTCTCTTGATATGTGTTGTGTGTTACAATGAAGGTAGATACCCTTCTTATAGGTAAAAGAAAGATTCCTTAATTGGTAAAAACTCTAATTACAAGATATCCCGTTAATTATGGGATGGGATACCCCTAAAATAGTGGCTTAACGTCTATGACGGTTGAGATATTTACTCCTGCCGAGATATCAGGAATCCACGAAATATCCGCTCGAAACTGATCTTCGTCACGAGATGTGCTTTCGTCGGCCAATGTCGGTCACCCCATTTCGGTTGCTCCAATTTCGTGCTCGACTAGCTGACCTCGGATCGAGGCAACTTGGTCTTGCGTTGTATCCGGGCTCGACTCATCTCGAGCAGTCTATCGTATTTGACCCAATACCAGATATACATAAATTGCTTTCTTAAACGTGGAGGATTTTAGTTTCAATTTTCAGTTAGAGTTTTCTGAAAATATGTCTTGCGGTTCCGAGAGGATGAAAGTTTCAGGCCCATCCGCTCCTCCATGTGTTCTCTCTGGTTTCAGAATGTTTGGTATTTTTCCATGAGTTACATTTTTACTAGAAAGGAAAAGTTGTACCAATTTTAACCATGATATGAAGAAAGATATCAAAATATCTAGTACTTGTCTATGAATTTCTTTTCAAAACTTAACGACCTCTCTAATCCATCTACTACTATTCCATTTGCAATATGGGACGCCACCTCTACCGTGGTCTTTGAACTTTTTATTTAGTTAATTAATGTCTCAATCTCGAAATAGTTGAGTTCAACTATAAAATTCGTTTGTAGAACAAGTTATACTAAAGAAATTACTCAAATGCATAGAATTTAAGACTCAGAACATCTGTAAAATTAAATTTAAATCCATTTTGATCAGTACCAATCTCTTTGGTTTGTTATGTTATGATATTATTGTATATCGTGTGTATCACTATTTATTACGCACAGATTTTCTCCGGTATATTTTCTAATAGTATATATCACAACATATAGTGTGTATATCATATACTCGACAATGCATCTTATGATATATATATATATATATACACAGGTATGCACGACGACATGCAGTGATATAAACCACCTTAAACATCCATTTTCACATATCATATGGCACATCAACATCACAAAAATATCGTAACTACCAAATCATTCAATCCTAACAACACATAATATCATTTTAATTCGAATAAAGAAAAGAGGAGGAGAGAAATTTAAATTTGTCGCTTTATATTCAAGTTAATGGCAAATTAAATTCTTAGCACTCTTAGTGAAGTTAATGGTTAGCCAATTCATCCAAGCCTTCTATTCATATTTTCCATCCAATGGAATAGTGTGCCAGATTCATAGTGCATACTACTATTCCTTGATTTAAGATTTTGAGTAAAAGTTCCGGAGATGCCAACTTATATTAGAACGCGGATGAAGAATTGACATGATAAAATAAATTGGAATATAGGGCAAGCCTCAATACATTATGGTTATTTGAAAACAACTTTCTACTTGTAGTGTGTGTAATAATAGATCCAATTTTTTCTTTTTGCTACTGAAGTTTGTTCTATATTATACAAAAACAAACGATAGCAATTTTTCAGGGAAAGGTCTCAGATGGCTTCATATGATGGGAAGTACAATATATTTTACGGAAGGTCTAGATTTTTTTAGGTGAGAGAGGAGAGACAGAAAAGAGATATGAGGAGAGAGAAAAGGGATGAGACGTTTGAGTGAGAGAGGTAGACAAAGATAAATGGAAAGAGAAAGAATATACGGAAAAGCAGGTTTTAGGCGATGGGGGTTATCACATAGCAATTTTTTTATATTAAATATACGTATTAAACTTTGCCAATAACTTGAAATTGAGTTATTTGCTTACCAATAGGTGGACAAGGTTGTATCTACATGCAATATCCTTTTTTTCCTAAATATTTTTAAGTAATAGTAACGCGGTTAAGATTCTACAAAAAAAAAATTTGGCACAAAACTCGTAATAAATGGTGACAAAAAAAATAACTGGAAACACATGCCTATTGATGGTAGGCTATAATTGCTTATTTTGGCCATTAATTGTACTCTACTTTGCTGTACTTTACTAGTGTTTTGAGCTTTAAATGATATTATTTTGCACTGAGTATGTCTTTTATGCTTTGCATGAGGGATTTCGAGTTACAATGATGTTATGGAGCTAATTCGAGCTATTTTGGAGCTTTGAAGTCTGAGTAAAAGCCCAATGATTAAGTTGGGATCGTGTTCGGCGATCAACGAACAATAGTGCACTTAACGGGAGAAATGAAGAGTGAGTAGGAGGCTCACCCAGATGCGCGGTCGCAAATGAGGCCTCTCCAGCGCGCACTTGACCGCGCAAATGAAGCAGTGCACTGCTAGAAGTGCGCGGCCATATGCGCGATCACAGGCCCAGGTGCGCGGCCGTGCACGTCCAGTCCGAAAACTTTTCCCAGGCTACTTTTGTAATTTCGGAGGCGACTCCTTTTGACCTATATGAAGCCCAGCTCATTTAAAAACAGAGTATCAAGGATTTTGAGAGCAACTTTTGGGGAGAGAAGATGAAAGGAAGCAACAAAAATGCAAAATACTAGATTCAATTCATTCAATACAGAAGTTTGTTTGATTTTGGGAATTGTAATGTCTTCTTGTTCTTCTAATACTCTTGGGATGAATAACTTCTCAACTATAAAGTAATATTTCTAAGGGTTATTAACGGATGTTGTGATTTGACTATTGTTTTTGGTTTTACCCTCTGTTATTTGTCCGAATTCATTGAATGAGTTACTAATTGAATTGCAAGGCTTATTGTGGTTTTACTTTAATCGAAAGAGAAGTATTGCTGCAATTTGCATTGTGTCATATTGTGTGGGTTGATTTAACGCCTCTTTTAGGTAATCAAAGAAGCTTAGAAAGTTATCAATTACCCCAGTTTAGAAGAATAATCGAGAGGTGTTCTTAGAATGATCATTCATTCACTATATTTGTGCATATATTCATAGGACCTGTTATTAGGTTGATTAAGGGAACTCTCATTCATTCGGAAGAAGAATTTGAATCCCTAGGGTAGTCTAATCATTTATTGAAATCGAAGGAGTCAATAGAAGTTAAGAGTGAACTTAACACAGAGTTACTAGGAATAATAGTTGGTCACATATCTTGTTACAACCCTTGTTTCTCACCTTGATATTCAATAGTTGCTACTTAGTCATTAAATTGCCACTAGTTTCTTACAATAGATAATCTTAATTTTATCAGTAGTCGATAATAATATAAATCAAAGGTTTATTATCCTGGATAGTATTGAGTTGAAGATTTACTAGAATATTATTTAAACCAATCCCTGTGGAGACGATTTAACATTATACTATCTTTGACTAGCAAGCCTAAGTTTTATACATTAGTTTTGCGCTCGTCAAGTTTTGGCGCCGTTGCCGGGGATTGGCGATTAATAGTGTTTGAATTAATTTTCGGTGCTAATTCAGGAGCTATTTTATTTTATTTTCGTTTTTTACGCTCCTCTTATCTGTGTGCAGACAACATGTTAATTTCAGCGGTGTATGACTCGATCCTCTTCCAAGGAATTGGTGCCATACGATCCAGAATCAGACAAGCAATTACGGCAGTTGAGAAAGGAGAAAGGATCGAGCAAATTGTTGTTGGGTTAGCCTTCAACTTAGAATACAATGTTGAACAACGAAGCGGAGGTGGACCTAGCTGTGAGAGAGGCAGCTCAGAGATAGGAAGCACGGTTAGCAGCTGAAGCAGCTCGTAGAGACACGGATGAAATAGTCGATAGGGAGAGAATGTTCATTCTCAACCGAACCATGATCAAAGATGAATTTGAAAATGCAGCCCCTAGGCTGGGGAGGTTGCTAGGAGATTATGCCAGACCGGTGTACAACCAAAAACAGTCTAGTGTGAGGGCCCCGCTCATTAATTTTGAACTCAAACAGGGAGGCATCCAAACCATTCAGAACAATTGCATATTTAGAGTGAAACCCAATGAAGATCCCAACAATCATATGACGGACTTCGATGAGATTATGAACAAATTCCGCTACAATGGAGCATCACATGATGCCATCTACCTCAGAGCATTCCTGTTCTCACTTAAAGATGATGCAAAGTAGTGGTTGAGAATTCTACCCACAGGGTCAATCCGTACGTGGGAGGAGATGACTACTAAGTTCTTAGAAAAATATTTCTCTGCCGCTAAGACTGGACGGATGAGGAAAGAGATTCACAATTTTAGCCAAAGTGAAGAGGAGACAGTGTTCGAGGCATGGGAAAGGTTTAAGGAGCTATAGCGGAGATGCCCTCATAACGGAATGGAGCAATGGATGCAGCTCCAGGACTTCTGGAACGGTTTAAACTCGTCATCAAGGAGATTGCTGAATAGTGCGGTTGCAGGTCCTCTAATGAAAAAAGCTCCTGAAGAAATTGTCACTCTTCTGAGTGAACTATCTGAAGAAGCAGAACAGTGATCCACTGACCAAGGGGATAGAATAAGATCAGCAAGGGTGCACCAAGTAGAATCGTCGGTAGCAATGCTGGCTCAAATCGCAGATGTGGCTAAGGACATCAAGCAACTGACGATAGCTCAGGTGCAAAATCAACCACAGGTAGGATGTGATATTTATGGATTGTGACACCCGACACATGAGTGACAAGCTACAGCTGAGGAAGTCAACGCTATGGAAAACTTTAATAGAGGAAACTACCAAGGTGGGAACAACTATAATGCCATGGGCCAAAGACATCCAGTTTTTTCGTGGAGTTCACCTATTGGGAGCTTGAACTCATGGCAGCAAAACAATCTCAGACCCCAAGGTCAAGGACCACCAGGTTTTCAGAACCAGTAGAAGCAGCAATACCAATCACAGCAAATTCAGTCAAGTTGGAAGACCTCATGAAGGAATTCATCAACAAAACAGATGAAACATTCGAGAATCAAGCCACGACTATCCAGAATCTGGAAAGACAAATGGGACAGATTACGAATTTTTTATCTGAGAGAGCTCTGGGTACTCTTCCCTCTGACACTGAAAAGAACCCAAAGGAGACAATCAAAGCTGTATCTTCGGGAAGTGGCAAAGCATTAATGGACCCAGTGGTGAAAGCTAGACCTGAGGTGGTTAGAAAGTAGAGTGAGACACTAGCAGAGAAAGAGAGCAAAGAGCAAAAGAGTCAGAGTAGCGGAGTACAAAAGGAGATTAAAGAAAGTAGACATATGCCAGCTCTACCCTTCCCTCAAAAGATGAAGTGGGAGAAACTTGACAAATATTTTGGGCGATTCCTGGAGATGCTCAAGCAACTTTATGTGAACATTCCTTTCACAGAGGTACTCACTCAGATGCCTACTTATGCCAAGTTCTTAAAGGAAATCCTGTCGAGCAAGAGAAAATTAGAGAAAACAATAGTGGTCAAGCAAAACGCCCACTGCAATGCTATCTTGCAAAACAAAATTCCCCAAAAGTATTGGGGACCCAGGAAGCTTCACCATACCATGCTCATTGGAGAGTGAAAAATTCGACAAGGCCCTCTGTGATTCTAGTACGTCAATAAACCTAATGCGTCTATCCGTATTTAGGAAACTAGAAGGTGGCTTGAAGTGATCAAATCAATACATGTGTCCCTACAATTGGCTGATCAAACCACCATTCTATCTGAGGGAATCATTGAACATATTTTAGTGAGGGTGGACAAGTTTGTGTTCCTCGTGAATTTTATTGTGGTGGATATAGAAGTAAAAAAGGAGGTGCCTCTAATTTTAGGGAAGCCATTCTTATGTACAGGCAGCGCTATCCTAGATATCTATGAAGGGCAGCTTATGCTTAGAGTGGGCAACGAAAAAGTGGTGTTTCAGATGAAGAGGATGATGAAATACCCTAGTGATGAGGCATCCGCCTACTCGTGTTTCAAGCTGGACGTTGTTGGAGAATTGGCTGAGAAATACAAGTTCGACAAGCTTGTGGGGGATACTCTAGAGAGGTGTATTGCTCAGTCTAGCATAGTGGAGGATGAAGATCGTGAAATAAAGAAAGAGGCAGAAGCTCTTGAGATTGAGGATCAAGTTGTTGATGAGGAGGAGCTAAAGGAGGAGGCTTATAAGCATAATGTGGAATTGAAAAAGTCCTCCCCACTCACTTAAAATATGCTTTTCTTGAAACTAATAATTTTTCTGTAATTATTTCTGCTGGCTTGACAGGTACACAGGAGCGAAAGCTGGTGGAGTTGCTGAAAAAGTACATGAAGGCCATGGGTTGGAGTATAGCCGATATTCAAGGAATCAGTACGGCTATTTGCATGCACAAAATTTTGTTGGAAGAAAATAGCAAGCCAGTGGTGCAGCCCCATCGCAAGATGAACAAAAATTTGGAGGAGGTAGTGCACAAGGAGATCATTAAATTGCTTGATGCGGGAGTGATTTTTCCCATCTCTAATAGCCAGTAGATTAGTCCAGTACAAGTTGTACCTAAGAAGGGGGCAATGACAGTAGTGAAGAATGAAGATAATGAATTGATCCCCACCAGAACAATCACTAGATGGAGAATATGCATTGATTATAGAAGGGTGAATGATGCAACAAGGAATGACCACTTCCCACTCCCCTTTATTGATCAAATGCTCGAGAAGTGGCTGTACATGGATGCTACTGCTTCTTGGGCGGGTACTCAGGCTACAATCAGATGCCCATTGCTCCAGAAGATGTTGAGAAGACCACATTTACTTGCCCGTCAGGTATTTTTGCTTACAGGAGGATGTCGTTTGGGCTGTATAATGCACCTGTCACTTTTCGGAGGTGCATGATGTCTATATTTTCTTATTTAAATGGAAAATGTCTAGAACTATTCATGGATGATTTCACCCTCTTTGGTGATGACTTTGAGGATTGCCTGAAGAATTTGGAGCTCATGCTTGAATATTGTGAAGCCACACACTTGGTCCTTAACTGGGAGAAGTGTCACTTTATGGTGAAGGAGGGAATTGTCTTAGGCCACAAGGTGACTGCACAAGGAATTGAAGTTGATAGAGCAAATGTTGATGTGCTTGCTAGGCTCCCTCCACCGACCTCATTGAAGAGCATACAGAGTTTCTTGGGACATGCTAGGTTCTATAGGAGGTTCATCAAAAACGTTTCTAGCATTACCAAACCATTGATTGCATTGCTAGCGAAGGATGTCAAGTTTGTTTTAAATGTGGAGTGTTTAAGAGTATTCGAATTGATAAATGAAAAGCTTGTAAGTGCTCCTATTATAGTGACACCTGATTGGAGCCAGCCATTTAAGATAATGTGTGATGCCAGTGATGTAGCTGTGGGGGAAGTTCTAGGGCAAAGAGAAGATAAAAATTTTAGACCCATCTACTATGCAAGCAGGACGTTGAGTGATGCTCAAGTCAACTATGCCACTACTAAAAAAGAGTTCTTTGTTGTGGTCTTTGCTTTTGACAAGTTTAGATCATACCTGGTAGGGAGCAAAGTGATTGTACACACAGATCACTCAGCCTTGAAATATCTTTTGAGCAAGAAGGAGTCCAAGCCGCGTCTGATGCGATGGATGTTGTTGTCCAAGAGTTTGATTTGGAGATTAAGGATATGAAGGGCACAAAAAATCAAGTCGCTGATCATCTCTCTCGACTTGAGAGACCTCCGGTTAAAACAGTTGAAATAAAGGAAGAATTTCCTGATGAGCAGATTTTCTCCATTGCTGTGGTCATCGGAAGGCCACCTTGGTATGTTGATGTAGCCAACTTTTTGGCTAGTGGATGGTAACTTCGTGACCTCTCTCATGATCAAAGAAGGAAGCTTCAAGGTGAGGTAAAAAGTTATTTTTGGAATGACCTTTTCTTGTTTAAACTATGTGCAGATGGTGTGATTCGAAGATGTATGCCTGAAGGAGAGATGACAAGCATATTGTATCATTGCCATGATTGAGCAACTGAAGGACACTATGATGGAAATTACACTGCATCAAAGGTCATGGAAGCAGATTTCTTTTGGCCTACTTTGTACAAAGACACCAGAGCATATGTAGCTGCACGTGACAAGTATCAAAGGGCAGTCAATATTAGCAAGAGGGACGAAATGCCTCTCAACTCCATTCTGGTATGTGAAATTTTGACGTTTGTGGCATTGACTTCATGGGTACGTTCCCATTGTCACATTCTTATGAGTATATCCTAGTAGCTGTTGACTACGTCTCTAGGTAGGTCGAAGCAATCCCTACTAGGACTAATGATGCTCGGGTGGTGTGTGAGTTCTTAAGGAAGAACATCTTTACCTGCTTTGGGACACCTCAAGTGATTATCAGTGACAATGGGTCACACTTTGTGAACAAGCAGTTTGCTGCACTGCTGTCCAAGTATGGGGTTACACACAAAACAGAAACCCCGTACCATGCACAAGCTAGTGATCAATTTGAAGTGGCTAACCGTGAACTTAAACGAATTCTTGAAAAGACGGTTAATATTTCTCGTAAGGATTGGTTTGTAAAGTTGGAAGAAGCTTTATGGGTGTACAGAACTGCGTTCAAAACAACCATAGGGACTTCACCATTCAAACTAGTGTATGAAAAATCGTGTCACCTACTTGTTGAGATAGAACATAAAGCTTATTGGAAATTAAGATGCTTAATCTTGATCTTAGTCTTACAGGTGAACACAAGTTGGCGCAGATGAATGAATTAGAGGAGCTTAGACTAGACGCGTATGAAAATGCGCAAATTTTCAAGGAAAAAACTAAAAAGTGGCATGATTGTCTGATTAAGCCAAATGAGCTTCAATGAAGGGGATAGAGTCTTACTGTACAATAGTAGACTCAGATTGTTCCCCGAAAAATTTAAGTCTAGATAGACGGGACCGTATGTGGTGAAACATGTATCACCATATGGGGCAATTGAGATCCAGAACCAGGACGGAACAGAGAGTTTCAAAGTGAATGGGCACATGCTAAAACCATATTTTGCTGGAAGATTTGCTCAGCAATCCTCGAGCATCAAAATCAATTGAGGATGCCCGGTTGAGTCAAGCTGGCGACTATAACTTAGAACTACCTCTAACTCTTCGACTAGTTAGATTTTTCACTTTTGTTTATAGCGTAGAATAGATAGAAATTGGTATATATTATGATGTGGTAGGTGCTGGAAGGTACATGTTGCGGAAAGTAGGACTGAGGTGTCTAAAATGCCCTTTTTGAATGCATCCGTGTGCGACCGCGCACCTGAGGGGCACTTCGCGCATATGGTCGTGCAAAAGGGCAACGTCTGACGATGAGGAACATGTGTGGCCGTGCACCTAAAGGGTTGACCGCGTACTTGGCCACGCATATTCAGCAGCGCACTGCCAAACATGTACAGCCGTGCACGATATAACCCGACCACGCACCCGACCGCGTACAGGTTAGTTTTTCCTTTCCCCTTTAAATTTCGGACCCCCCCCCCCCAA
>MCJB01048131.1:101916-125308 GCA_002018475.1 Nicotiana obtusifolia | reverse complement strand
CCCCCCCCCCCCCAAACCCCCAATTCTAAATTTTCCCTCTTTATTTCTCCTAAACTAAACGAACCCTACCTCGCCCCCCTTCTCTCATCTCCTATCCATAAAATCAACACCAAAACACATCCCTACTCTTCTCCCTTAACCCATCCTCACGAGCTCTCTTCCCTAGAGACCCCTCAAGTAAGTGAGGTGTTTTTTTCTCTCTTTTATTATTTTTATTTTATTTTATTTTGATTGTGTAGCAATTTATTTTTGTTTCTTTCTTTTTTGTTCTCTTTATTGTGTGGGTAGAGGTTTAGTTTCACCATGGAGACTGACCAAGTTGCTAGGAGTGAAAGTGATGTATCCTTAATCAAGCCAGGGCTAAAATTGCTTTGTGGGGGGTTAGGAACAGCTGTGCATATTAAGTGTTTGTATAAATGCCACAACGAGATTGGGGGTGTAATTTGTTGACCAAGTGTGAGGGTGAAGTCTGAGTAGCCTCTCTTGGTTCGCCAAGTGGTTCATTAGCTAATAGTTGGCGGTTTGTTACAGGTACTATGGCACCCTCCAAGAAACAAAAATATGTAGGTGCCTCCAAAAGTGGTCAAGCGGGCACATCCAGTCGCGAGCTTCGGCATCCGCTCGCCCGTATGATCAGAACAAGTTCGTCTCCTGGGAAGCTCAGGAACGATTTCAAAACAAGGCAAGCAAGAAGCCCATACCAGAGAGGGGAATTGATATTGGGTCTCTCCAGAATAATTGCCCCAGAGTGTATAATGAATTGTCAGGCGAGGCTTAGGGGTATTCTTTGAAGAACCTGATGAGGCAAACTTAATGGTTGTTCGGGAGTTTTATGCAAACTGCCCGGAACATGACAACCATGTCTGCACAGTCCAGAGGAAGAGAGTGGACTCCTCCAAAGAGGCCATCCGAAGGGCCTATCATTTGCCGGAGTACGTGGAAGACCCTGATACAGGTGACTACAACGCCACGCACCACGAAGAACTATACCTGTGGAGCCTATTCTTTGCAACCATTTGTGTACGTGGGAAGGAGGTAGTGTGGATAAAGGAGGAGCATAAATTTCACTCAACTTCGCTTACCTTTGAAGGGAAATATTGGATGTATATCATTAATAACCGCCTGCTGCCTTCAGGCAACACCACTGAGGTAAATGGTCCCTGAGCTGCTATGATTTGGTGCTTCATCAATGGCCACGATTTTGATGTGGCTCAGGTCATTCAAGACGAGTTGACCATTTGTTGTGCGGTGCAAAGGTATGGGTACTTCTTCCCCTCATTAGTCATTTGGTTATGCCGTAAGACATGGGTGCCGGAAAATGGGGCCACGGATGGGAAAGTCAAGCGCGAAGAAAAATTTAGGGCTGATAAAGTTGTAATTGGAAGGAACCTGCTGGACCTGCTGAGGCAGATAATGAGGAATCTGATGCGCCTGAGAGGGCAATGAGGTGCTCGGTGAGGATATCGCCGCTTCTCCACCGCATGAGCAGGTTGTTGGGGAACCTTCAGGTGGCGGATGGAACACGAGAATGAGCGCTTTAGAGCAAGAGATAGCGGGGATGTGTACTTCCGCCAATGATTTGGGAACTCGAATAGACGCCCTTGCTACACAAATGCCAAATCCGAGAAGAAGATCATGACATGACTGCGTGCACTTGGCCGGGCTTGTCATTTGGGCCCCGGCACCGTCTCCGACACGGACTGACTTGATAAGGGGAGTTTTCTTCGCCTTTAAATTTTTCTTTGTGTGCACGGGGACATGCTACCATTTAAAGTGTGAGGTGGGAGATATTTGTATGTTATATACATGTGAGTTTTGTTTTTGATAGTTATAGTTTGTTTTTGTTAGTTGCAGTAAAAAAAAAGACAGAAAAAATACATAAATATTTTAAATTTTTTAGTTCCACCCATGTTGACCATGCACTGCCCAGGAATGGCACGGTGTGTCCAGGATGTTGGATGACTAATGCGAAACGATTGAGCAAAGCTAACCAAAGGAGCTGGAAAACGACATCCATTTGTAACTACAAGGAAGAAGCTGGAGAGGAGATCACATGTCTTACTGGAAGGAATTCACGCGCATTCAAGGCTACAAAATACATGGATGGACAATTGTGGATGCTGAATATTACTGACTATGCGTATAATGTGAAAGGGCAGCAATTTACCACAGGAAGATGCACAGGTTTACTGCAGAGATGTCCTGTTCAACAAATGACAATGCAATTTAAAACATGGAGGAAGCAGGAACATACTTAGACGTTTGAGTATTTTGACGAGAAGTTACACTGCCTTGTTTTTATAAACAACTATTTTATAGAGATAAATGTACTACCAAAGTTAGGAACAAAGCCTAACTTTGGTAATAGGAGAGATGTAATGTCAAGGTTTATTTCTTTACATACATTAACACTGTATGACACTTTAGTTTGAATATAATATAAAATCTAGCACTAGGCACTCTACCTAGTAGATTCAAAAAAAAAAAAGATTTAAAATTTTTTTATTTTTTCCGACGATGGATATCATTCTACGAGTTTCTTAAGGGATTAAAGCGGAAAGAAAAAGACAAAAAAGTTTTCTTTTGTTAGGTAGTTTATTAATTCCCTCTTGGTTTTTCTTTGTGCCGCGGTTCTTTTCCAAGGGTTTTGATTAAACCGCGTGTAGTTAGTTATTTATTTTTTGGTAGGAGTAGGAACCTTGACAATGTTTTGAATGGAAGGAAATATCTCTTGACTCTATTATGCCTTGAGAATAGTGAGTGTGTTAGGTGTGACGCTTAGGCTCAGTTTTTCACTCCTGTATAAGTATCTTAAATTGTATGATCTTAACTCTGCTTCACTGCTTTGATTAAAATGTCTCTATAGTCCAATCTAAAGTGAGTTATGTACAATGAGTGTGCGAGGTTTAGTATTATTCATTGCATTGCATTTGATATCTAGAACTTGCCTCGTATGTTTGCAAAGCGAAATAGTAGTTTTATTCAGTCTTGGAAGTGATATAGGCACTTCTTTGTTAAGCCAGTTATATATTCTACCCACGCAGTTGTTATGTATCTTAGTTAAACCCTTTGATTATGTAATCTTGTTTCTTCGGCAATCACATTACAAGCCTTACCGAGTTGTTTAAATTGACCATCTATTTGAACCTTTTACCTCTCATGAGCACTTGAAATTGTCATGAATTTTGTAAAAGTTGAAGTATGGGGTGATTGGTTTGGCTTTAGAGTGGTACTAATGAATTAAGGAGAAAGGTGCACTGTATTGAAAAAGTGAGAGCCACTTGAATAAAAAGAGAAAAGAAAAAAAATGTTATATTGTTGTGTAAAATATGCTTTGACCGTAGTGACTCTTGATATAATTGTGCTTAAAGGAGTAGGGAATTAATATATATTGATGTGAAGGTGGAATATGATTTAACATAAGTGTGGGGTTTTGAATGGTTAAGTATATGTATTAAAAGTGCCTAGGGAGGTGTAGTCACTCTTATATCTAAATGTATCCTACCCATCTCGCATCCTACATTACAACCAATTAAAGTCCTACTTGATCCTTGACTGAATAAGCTCAATTAGTAGAGTAATACACTACGGGCAAGCCTATGACACGTCTTTTGTGGCATATGAATGTCGTTTCTAAGAGTGGGTGAATTCTTTCTATCTTGAGTTCCTAATTGTTCTTAATGTCTATTGCGTGTGGAACTACTCTCTATTCTTGTGCGAGGGCACTGGATTCACGAAGGAAAGATAATGTTTTAACCTCTTTGTTGGAGTAAGTGAGCGGGTTATAAATAATGTGCGATGCTTTTGAGTCAAATCTTGAGGTTAAGATGTTACAATACTGTATTTAATCTGTTTGAAAGAGTCTTGGTGTGATGACTCATGAGAGTTATTGGAAAAGGTCGGATTTTAGGTCAAGTGTAGTTTGATTGCTCGAGGACGAGCAATGATTTAAGTGTGGGGTGTTGATGGTAGGCTATAATTGCGTATTTTGGCCATTAATTGCACTCTAATTCGCTGCACTTTACTAGTGTTTGGGATTTAAATGGTATTATTTTGGATTGAGTATGTGTTTTATGCTTCGTAGGAGCGATTTCGAGTTACGATGAGGTTGTGGAGCTAATTCGAGCTATTTTGGAGCTTTGAAGTCTGAGTAAAAGCCCAATGATTAAGATGGGATCGTGTTCGAGGATCAATGGACAATAGTGCACTTAACGGGAAAAATAAAAAGTGAGCAGGAGGCTCACGCAGATGCGCGGTCGGTCATGAGGCCCCTCCAACGCGCACTCGACCTCACAAATGAAGCAGTGCACTACCAGAAGTGCACGACCATATGCACGATCACAGGCCTAGATGCACGGTCGCGCACGTCCAATCCGGAAACTTTTTCCAAACCTATTTTTGTAATTCCGGAGGCGAATCCTTTTGACCTATATGAAGCTCAATTCGTCTAAAAATAGGGTATCGGTGATTTTGAGAGCAACTTTTAGGGAGACACGACGAAAGGAAGCAACGAAAATGCAAAATACTTGATCCAATTCATTCAATACGGAAATTTGTTTGATTTTGGGAATTATAATGTCTTCTTATTCTTCTAATACTGTTGTGATGAGTAACTTCTCCACTACGGAGTAATCTTTCTTAGGGTTATCGACGGATGTTGTGATTTGACTATTGTTTTGAGTTTTACCCTCTGTTAATTGCCCGAATTCATTGAATGAGTTATTACTTGAATTGCAAGGCTTATTGTGGTTTTACTTTAATCAAAAGAGAAGTGTTGCTGCAATTTGCATTGTGCCATATTGTGTGGGTTGATTTTATGCCTCTTCTAGGTAATCAAAGGAGCTTAGAAAGTTATCAGTTAACCCAGTTTAGAAGAATAATCGAGAGGTGTTCTTCGAAGGATCATTCATTCGCTGTATTTGTGCAGATGTTCATAGGACCTGTTATTAGGTTTATTAAGGGAAATCTCATTCATTCGGAAGAAGAATTTGAATCCCTAAGATAGTCTAATCATCTATTGAAATCGAAGGAATCAATAAAAGTTAATAGTGAACTTAACACAGAGTTACCCGGAATAGTAGTTGATCACATATTTTGTCACATCCCTTATTTCTCACCTTGATATTCAATAGTTGCTACTTAGTCATTAAATTGTTATTAGTTTCTTACAATAGATAATCTTAGTTTTATCAGTAGTCGATAATAACATAAATCAAAGGTTTATTATCCTGGATAGTATTGAGTTGAAGATTTACTAGAACATTATTTAAACCAATCCCTGTGAAAACGATTTAACACTATACTATCTTTGACTAGCTAGCCTAAGTTTTATACACTGGTTTTGCGCTCGTCACCTATATAGACTAGTATTATAAGTTCAAAAATATATGCAATGGTAGTAGCTAGAGATTTAAAAAAGGGGGCGATGTCATTTTTTACGGGACAATATTTTCCTATTTTACCATTTAGAATCCTCTGTACAAATTTATGTGACAATGTTTGAATTTCGAGGGTGAAAGAAGTTCTTTTTACCGCAAATTTTGCATATGCCAGTTAACTATTTCGAATTGTTAATTATTTAATTTATAATAACTTTACGTAATACGATAAATTTAGTTTTTTAAAAGAACTAAAGATTTTATGTTTAATTTTACGTAAAGTTAACTATGCCTCTGGTGCATGCAGTAGGTGATGTTTGTGTCTGATTGGTTGAGTTGTACTTTGCTTGGGCTTTGACATTAAAGATGAAGATTATCCTAGTGGATGCTCGATGGTGACCATCTGGCCCATAACAGGGTACTTAAAGAATCCTGAGAATATTAAGGAGTTGGAAGATTATGCTCAAAAAGCACTTGATACATACAATGCTCGAGAGGTATGCTCTATTCACAGTTTCTATTGTCTTTCCAGTGTTCTTTTCCTTTTTTTTTCTCTAGAAAGCTGAAAGCGTTCCCTTGTACTAATATTAGGGCACTAAACATGTGGTCGGGAAAATTCTGAAGGTGAATGGAAGTGGCTGTCGTGACTTCCATTTCTATATTACCCTTACTGTCAAGACATCTGATGGCGAAAAGCTGTATTTTCAAGCTAAGGGGGTGCGAAGTTTAGAAGGTTCTTTGGATTTCCCAGTCGTCAGGCCTAAGGTAATGAGAACTGCTATTCATTCCTTAATTCTGTTTATATTTTGGCATGCTGAAATTTCTAGCTTTAGTCTTCAAGTTTCATAACTTTAACGATCTCATAGAAGACCTCATGAGTTTTAAGTCATTAGGCTGCTGCAAGGTTTAGATTAGTCGCGACAAATTAGCATTCATTAAGAACCAACTAGCTGTCGATGGTAGATATAAGCCTGTCACGCGGGTGACCCGGGTTCGATCCCCGGCAACGGCGCCAAAAACTTGTTGCTCCCTACGCACACGCAAGTATACGTGATCGACAAGTAATATAGGACGATGAGTCCGGATTATCGTACCCAAGGGACTTAAGTTAACTACTTTAGAACAACTAATATCATTATTTAATCAAGCAAGGATCAAAGTGAATAGTTGGTTTATTCTAAGGTATATTGCTAATTTATATCTAAAACTTGCGAAGAATAATTATGTGTTTGTAATCAATAAAATAAAGATTCCAGGGTTGTGATTTTACTTCCAATCCTATTGCGTTCTAATTGACTTATCGTTCATATAGTTAATGTAAGATTGCTAATTAATCGATAATGATACTCATAGCCTTCTTCCGAAGTACTATTCGCCTATTCCTAACAAGATTAATGCCTATATTCCTATGGAATTAATCTAGCAAGAATGCATTAAGAACACGATTATCTAATTAAGCATGGTGTTTAAGTATATTCCTATCTTAACCACGAATCCGCTCTTTTTAACAAAGTTAAGAACATGCTTTCTTCAATCCTTATTCTAATCTAGACTTAATTTTCTCAAACATAGCATAGATAATTAATAGAACTTAATTGATGGCCAAGGCAATTAAGCAATTTACCATAGAATTGAAGAAACAATCTTATCCACATTAACTATTAAAACGAAATCATCAAGTTAGAAACACAATATTCATGGCTAATCACAACCCCAGAACAAAGGGTGATTAGCCACTCATGTTCAACAAAATCAAATAACTAAGTAAGAAAAACTAAAATAAAGATACTAGTTTGGATTGATGAACTGAGAATTTGTTGATGTTGTTGATGTTCCTAGGCCTCCTTTTGCTCCAAAATCACGTTGTACCCCTCTTAGATAGGTTTAGGGGTGTTTATATAGGAGTTGGGAAGGGTTGGGGTCGACTTGGGGGTCTTCTAGGCGAAGTAGGAATCAAATCCCGAAATCAGTCCCCTGGCCAGCGCCCAGCTCTCCCCCAGGTGAAGGCAGTACGTTTTTCAAGCTCACTGGTTCCAGCGCCACAGGCAGCGCTGGGCGCTGGCCTGTGGGCTGGTTTCCTCCTTCGTCCGTTTCTTCTTGTTTTAGCTCGTTTCCTTCCCGGTTTCGTCCCCGATTGCTTTTAACTCATTCCTACACATAAAAACACATTATATTAACATGAATCAATGTGATTAACATCCAAATCCAAACAAACAAAAGCTAAATATGGGATAAATTATACATCAATTAGTACTTTTTCTACCAATTATCATTCTTCTAGACAAAATGTTACTCGAATCTAACTTTATGCAAAACCTATTTGACACCACATGCAGTTCAAGATATTAATATTGTTTAAAATTGTATAAGTAGTAGAAGAAGAAAATCTCAAAAATAGAGGGTTGAAAAGTTTTTTGATAAAAGGAAAGCACATGAAAGTTCAAGTTTGATTAATACTTCAAAGTATGTTTGTATGAGATAATGTTATTAGTTGAATACTAGAGTGATCAAATATTTGAGTTGTAAGTAAAGTGTGATTATTTGAGAAGAAGGAAGCATTGGATCCAAGTTGCTGTCCTTGTCAAATAAATCTCTGAAGAGAAACTTGTCCTAATACTTTTAGACTCTGAAATTAGGAAAACTAGCCACTGGATCAAGAGCAATTGGGGCTCTGTTTTTTGGGAAGTCTTTCAGGATTGTGAACCTGGAGAGAGTGAGAACTTGGTGCATTAGACCTTAGCCAAGACACTGGTTCGTTCGAGGGCTTTCTTCCCTCCCTCCCTCTCACCTCTCCCTTTTTCTCGCCTCTCTCTGTCTCTCCCTCTCTCTCTCTCCATCTCTCTCTCTCACACACACTCTGGATTCTCTCTCTCTGCATGTGGCTGCTGCTGCACTCAACCTAAATTTCCTAGTCTTTTGTCTTAACCCCTTCATGAAAAACATGTCATCCCTAATTTGTGCTTCATCAAGTTTAGTTTGTCCGCTCTCCCGTGGCCTCAAGGTTTGGTTTCGTTCCAATCCCCCTTATTCTGATCTATATTTCTCCATTATCACTTTCATTTGGGCTCATCTGCACCACAACCAGCCGTCACAGATTCCTCCTGTGCTCTCCAATGCTAAGAGATTAGGCGTCCTGTAATTTATCAGTTATTTGTCAACTCTATGTTATTTTATATGCGGGGTTTGGGTGGTCAGTGAAGCAAGAGCAAAAGAAAGAAGACGAGAAATTTGGGGACCCAAATTTATGGCAAATGAAGTGGGGACAAACCTTGGAGACTTGAGTTCATATTCTAGGGGAAAGTAAAAATATTAGGTGACATTTTACCATTTGCTGTGGGCGGGGTTACCTTGTAATTGGGCTGGTGGGAGGTACCAGCTACTCATGGAATAGTCAAGGTGTGGCGCAAGTTGGTCCGTACGCGAGTAATTTGAATTGTCGTTGTTTCACTGATGCATCTGTTGTGTGCTCACCAATTATTTTAGAGTACGCTTTCTACTTTTGAAATCTCCGCGAACATAAATTTTTGGTATTACACTTTCCTTTATATGCAATATGATAGCTTTATTTGTTAGATAGACGTTCTTTAATTGCTTATTGTTTTTATATGAATTCCAGTAATGCAAATGATTTGTACTCTCTATCTCATCTCTTGATTTTTAGAGAAATAGGTAAAAAGTTCCATAGAATTCTCCCCACCCACCATTTAATCAATAGTGCCATAGAACTCACAAGTTTTGCCAACTGAAATTCATTCACCTATGGTAGAATGAGTGTTGCTATGTCATGATTATGTAACTTACATTGCTTGCTGGCAGATTACATAATGTGTGTGATTCTTCTTTGGCTCGTGATTTTTTAACTTTGTTGAGAATAATTTGAAGAGGAAAAAAAAGATAAATGAAAGCAGCACTGCCTAAGAAGTTTCTTTTCCCTCTTTGGGACATGCTTTGTTAGAAAATGAACGCAGAAATGACATATTCAGTTTTGATTAAGCCCAAGAAGTGAACCTGGAAACTGTTTTTGTAAACCTGATCATCTACTTTAGGATCCGGGGGATAATGGGTGCTGTACTGCTCTAGGAGCATTACCTTTTCCACTGGGGCTATACTACTGCTTAAAGAATGGTAAATTTCAGCATTTGCAAATTGCTAACTCTCACTTATGCTATTATGTAGGCGAAGAGAGATAAGGACATATGGTGATGTGAAGTCTGTGCATCAAGGTTTAGCTTTACGGTAACAATGTTGGACAGGATTAGCAGCTTTGTGGTGATATATTATTAAATTGCCCTTATAGCCTGTTTTGGCCAAGCTTTTTCCTCGTACAAAACTGCTTTTTTTTTTTGGTCCAGAAAAGGTACTTTTTTTAAATTTAAGATATTTGGCCAAGCTTTTTTGAAAAAAAAAATATTTTTGGGAAAAAGCAGAAGCACTTTTTAAGAAGCAGAAAAAATAGCTTCTCTCCCATAAGCAAAAGCAATTTTAACTTTTCTTCTTACCAAAAATACCCTTAGCAAAATGTAGTATATTCCAAAATAACCTTACTTATTTTAAACGTAATACTTAGGATATTAATCTATAAGTATTTTTTCTTATTTTTAGGATAGCTTTCTAATATATAGTGACTTCTGATGTGAATGCTTTTATATTTGTTAAATAATTTTTTGATATATTTAAATCATCTTGAAAGAATTAAAGTACTTTTCATTTTATTTTCATATTTTACTTAAATAAAAATAAAAAAACCTAATTATTATCTTTCATAATAAAATTTGAAATTATTTATTCACTTACATAATATTAATTATTAAGTAAATCTCTTCATGTCCTAATTCTTAATTTGATAATTAAAAGTACTTTTTGAAAAGCTTAGCTAAACACAAATTATTATTTAAAAGTGCTTTTCATATTGATTATCCAAGTACAGACTGCTTCTCTCCATAAGTACTTTTTCGAAAAAAAAAATTGAAAAAAACACTTCTCACAATAAGCTGATTTTTCCAGCTTGGCCAACCAGGCTATTAAGTTTTTGGCCATGTTAAAGTTGTGTCTTAAGATGTTATAATTAACTAAAGATTTGGTCGTTTAAGGTGGAAGAATTGCTCCATTTAATTTTCTGGTGTTTTTATTTGGGTGGAGCCTAATCAGTATTCCTTTTTCGTTGGGTCAATCTTGAGACTCCTGGTCATCGCCTGGTCTGTTGCCATTATAAGCATGGCTATACTAAAATGTTAACAAAGAAACTTGAGAAGGGTATGTTTAATAAAAAATATTGTAAGTAAAGCAAGAGCGTCCTGCAAAAGGTGGTGCTATTTTGAGTGTTTTTTTAAACCAAAATCGTCTCTTACGACTATAGTTGTGTACCTTATGCTAGAGTTTTGAAGCTTGGATAAAAAACACTTAAGTGGGGATCTATCATCTTGCTCTTGTTAGTCTGTAACTCTTCACAGGAGCATCAAACCATTTTATTCATCATAAGTAAACGGACTAAACAAATAATGTATACAATTGGCAATGAACCTTATTCCATGTAGGAATTGACCAAATGGTTAATTGATGCATCATCTTGTCCCGATGTCCAGACTTAGGAAATGACCAAATGGTGGCGTGTGGAAAAGTCATCTCACATCTCGACGCCCTAATTGCTTTAAAAGATAAATTTTTTAGTATTGAGATGAAATAAAATTGAAAAAGATGGAATAGATACAAAAGATTCGAATAATCAAAAAAAAAAAAATGTGAAATTGAGGCACAATAGATTAATTGACTCGCATGTGAAGCAAGGGGAGACTGTTTATAAGTTCGGGGCTAAATTAAAATTTACCTATTACTATAAATCAGCATAAATACCCCGAATGTTGTAGTGCCTCGCCATCCAAAATTCTAATTTGTCATTAACTCAATTTTCATGCAGTTGTTACTTTAACCTCTTTAGAAAAATTAACTCTTTTTATACAAAAGAAGGCTAAACACTTTTGTAGTGCCGTACGAGCCGACTTAACCTCATTACTTTAAGTAATGATTATTTGACGTCCCAATGGGAGACTTTAACCCACAAACCTCGACTTAACCTTGGAATGCGTCCCTATACCGGCACGTGTAGTTCTATGGTAACAAACTCAACGTTCGAACCAATCTCGGTGGTCTCCACTAGTAACTCCCATGTATTTGAATATCAAAAATAGATTCATGCCTAATAGCCTCAAAGTATCTATTTTTATCAAATCATGATTTTCATAACCAATCCAAACCATTTGAAAAAAATCAAATGAATAACCTTTTTCATTTTAATGCCTTTAGCACTTTAACATCAATCTTTAAAAGATACAACAAGTGCTACTCTATTGATCAAATTTCAAAACACATACTTTTTCATGAAAACGTATCTTTAGTACTCAAATAATTTATACTCTTATCAACACATAAGTTCAAATAAAAATTTTAACGTTTTCCTCAAGAATTATCTTGCAAATAAGTTTTAAAAATAAAATCTTTATATAAAATCACATGACATTCAAAATCAACAAACTTAGAAACACATGGGGATATCCTTCCCGCTTATCCCCACAAATGCGGATGCACATTATTAAGTAATATCATGTATTAACAAATCATGCTTTTAGGGAATCCTTCAAGAAGAGTAAATCATAATCAACTTACCTCGACCTTTAAGATCTACAATGCTCCAATTGATTAAAATGCCCAATTATCACCCACAATTCAATATCTACTATTAGATATCCCAACTACATCAAAACAAATATGAAATAATTCATAAATATCCATTTAGGCTTCACAATTCGGCAACAAGCCTTCAACCATCCCAACTTATCCCATAGATTCACTCATTAGCCTATTCGATTCCATTATTATCATTTAATACTCATTTGGAGTCATTAATGATACTATGTTAATTACCCAATATCATCAAGTCACTATTCATCGTCTTCACCAACAAAACCCTAGGTTCAAGAACAATCATTTGAAGAACTAGTATTGTATCTTATCCAAATGGTGATTCTCGATTCAATTCGTTCATCAATTAAGTTATCAAGTCTATAGGAATTATTAGAAACTCAAGAGATACTCATTTATATCAATTCATCACTATTCATCTTCTTCTTTGCCAAATTCAAGACCCACCCTTAGGGTTCATACAATATCCCGTCACAACTTCAAATAAAACTCATAAACATGCTACCCATACTGATGCAATATTAAACACGGAAACAAGAAAACAAAAGATAGAAGCAAGACGCTCAATGAATTATCAAGACAACAAGTAGGAACTAGTCTACTTACCTTCTCGATAAAGTCACGGAGTACCTATACTATACGAACAACCCTCAAGACAACAATGGTCTTGCAAACTACTCGATCAAACAAAGGAACGAGTTCAATTTGGAATCACACCAAAAATTGGACAAGTTCACACACCTACACAGGTTTTTGGAGAGCACAAGGCTTGGACAAAATTTGTATTCAATATATCAAAGTTAGGTACTGAAAATAATGAAATCTTTAGGCTTATATAGACTGAGCCTTGTTCTAAATCAACTAGGAAATAAATAACTAACAAAAAGCCCACAAATTGGCTAAGTTTAAAGAATAGTCATGCAGGACCAAACAAGTAAGAATTAATGTCTTCCATAGCAACACAATAATACAACATAAACACAAATGTACATCTTCAATTTCTAATTTCGTCCATAGCCAAATTTGTGAATGCTTGAACGCTTGGCTCTTCTCCAAGGCTAACCAACACCTTTTCTTGTCTTATCCAATATTGATGGCATGAACGTAGCTTGATCAGGTAGGCCTGCATCACATACTTCAATATATCATATGTAAAGCTCAAGTGAAGGGATTACCTCTTGGTAGAAGAATCTCATTTTTCCTCTTTTTGGTGTTTTTGAAAATTCAATACATTTCCTATGAATTTTGATCCATGAATGATAATAAAACTAACATTAAATGGTGTTATGTAGCCACGAATGCATCTTAAACATTTATCTTGAAGTGTGTTGACGAGGGATGTGCTCCTCCTTCTCTCTAGATTCAAGACTCTTGTCTAAAGTTCTATCTCTTTCTCTCTCCCCAAAATAGTCACTTTTATAATTTTGATGGCATGCGTAGCTACGCTTCCTTCCTCTTCAGCTCCCCTTCATTTGAATACCTTGCTGAAATCAGCTACGCCCAAGGCAGCGTAGCTACGCACAGCTCGCGTAGCTAGGTGGCTACTGTTATACCCTTTAGTAAAAAGATCATAACTTCTTGTAGGAATATCCAAATGACGAACGGTTTGAAGCATTGAAATTTAGACTCATAGATCTTTAATTTGATAGGTCGTACACTGCATAAATCTTCATGTATAGGGAATTTTGCTCCTTTAAAATTTAATCTTGTGCAAACTTATTTGAAACTTTAGCCCATCATATAGTTTCTAACTTGACTTAGCCTTAAGGCTCTTCTTAGACCACAAACCATTCTTAATGCACATCATACATATATTATCTTGACCAACTGATATCCTTTGTATTATTAGTCCTGCTCATATCTGATTTACTACTATTAGCACCCATTAATCTTCTTAATGGTCTTAAAATATTTCAAAATTTTTCGAGGTGCTACATTCTCCTCCACTTAAGAATATTCATCCTTGAATGTTTTGCAAGTCATTATTAGGAACAGTATTATCCTCCTTTCACCTTAGCCATCATTCTTAATTATTCCTGCCTTCATATGGATCTTAGATGCTTTTCCAAAATTTCAACTTACTTAAGTCCCCAAAATTTGGCTAACTTTCCAAATTCTTAAATTTTTCGCATAATATGCCATGTAACTGGGACTATCCGAAAATTCAACTGTCCGGAACAAGCCCCCCACATGAGCATCAATTTCAACATAAATCAAAAATTAAATATCTATAACATAATATGATGTCTAGGCCCATACGGCCGCACATACATACTCCATGCGCAACAACAAACTATCTAGGACCCACACGACTGCACATACATCCTCAATGTGTAACAATAAAATATCTAACCCCCACGTGGCTGTGCATATACCAGAATTGCATCAAATACGTCTTTACAATTTTAAATAATTGCATATATATACCTCGCTCATTCCAACACCGGTTACTCTATATTGCAACACATATTACAATTATGCATATCTGTATTCTCTTTGTATTATGTATACAACAAGTGGCACGTGAAAGAGCATTTCTTGCATACATTAGAAATCCTTTTTCTTTTGTTCAAAGACTTTCATATTTACATAAAATTACTTCTAAGCATAGTTTGTCCTCATAGGACTCTTGATTGATAATACCAAAGGAACAAACCCAATCGATAAAGGTTTAATCTTTAAATCAAAGCCCAAAGTCAACCAAAAAGTCAATACTCTGGCCCGCACCTCCGAACCCAAAAATACTCACAAAATTTTACAACCCATTCAATTACGAGTCCAACCATACTATTTTCATCCAATTCCGACTCCGAATCGATGTTTAAAACTCAATTATTTACTTTAGAAAAGTTTTTGATAAAAACTCTCAATTCTCTAATCAAAATACAGATTAATTCAAAAATAAACTTTTGTGATCATATTAAAAAAAAAATTATAATTAGATGCTGACCCCATGAAAATACAAGAAGAACGCCGTAAAAATCACCTCAATCGGAGCTCTAGAACTCAAGATATGCTCAAAATACCAAAAGAACGCAGTCTGATTTTTTTACACAGAGGGATTTTCGCTTTTGCGGCGAAAACTCCACACCTGCGCATTTCTAGCTTTCATTTCTGCTTTTGCGGACCATTTTTCGCAGCTGCAGGGTCGCAGATGTGGACCCAACTTCGCATCTGCGAAGCACCAACACCAGCTCTCTTCTCCGACACTAAACTGAGCATAACTCCCTCATAGGATGTCCAAATTCGACCATTCTTTTTTCTATGCCTCTTGTAATTACAATCGGATCTAAACGAGCGCAACACAACCCAAACCTATCCGAAACTCACTCGAGCCCCTCAAGACCCAGTCCAAACATACCAACAAGTCACATAACATAACACAAACTTATTCGAGGCCACAAATCAAGCATAACAACATCAAAACGAAAAATCGCACCTTAAATCGAACTTAATGAACTTTGAATCTTTCAACTTCCAAAACTTATGTCGAACCTTATCAAATCAACTATGAATGAACTCAAATTTTTCACACAAGTCTCAAATGGCATAACGAAGCTATTCCAATTCCCGGAATCACAATTCGAACCCGATATCATCAAAGTCAACTCCCTGTCAAACTTATAAACATTCCAAAGCTTCAAATTTCCAACTTCATCAAATAGTGTCGAAACCTTCTAGAAATATCTAAATGCAAATACGGACATATGCTTAGGTCCAAAATCACCATACAGACCTACGGAAACCTTTAAAACTCCGATGCGAGGAGTTCTTGAGCCTTAAGTGATCAGACTACTCTGAGAAAGATAAAAAAGCAAACTTTTATAGTTTGGAACCCAACTCCATCTACATATATAATATTGGTAACTTTCCATAAATTGTTACTTTGCCTCATACATTATTTCAAATATTTATTTCTCTTTATTCATAAGGGTCCATCAAATCCTAATTTAATCGATCTACTTGACACATGTATAGGTACTTTGGGCTTACCTTTGAAAATTCTCAATCCTCACAAATTAAAAAGGACAAATAAGGTTTATCCCAACTAGTCAAACACAAGGTTGTCGTTCCGTATTATTTTACCTTCTCTGGTAACTTATGTTGCTTCTTGTATCTTTCCAAGCTACACCCTCATCTATATCATCCCTTATTATTATTATCATTATTTTTTTTTCACTTACCCATTTAAGTCCACCTATCTCATCCACGCATACCTTGGTATGCATCATTGAATGTTAACATCTGCTAGTATCTCATTCGTTAACTGAGAGGCGTTCAAGGTTCATCTACCCTTCTTATATTTATGGCATGATTCGAATACCCTGAACTTATTTCCCATATGTGATACTTCATTTCTTACAATTCCCGTCCTTAGATGTGACATTACCATAATGACGACCTCGTCATATCTCGAGTCTCCTAATCTATGTTGAGAGTGAGGATCATCTCTTGTATCTTGACTTGTTCACCTTTTGAAAAGTCTTAAAGGTTTCCTTATACCTTTTTCTTTTAGATGCTTTTGATCATTTTTTATATCATCTCAAATAAGTCTTCATTCTTATAAGTCACAATGTGATTGCTACAAACTGAGTTGATTCACATTCTCTTACCAATTTGATTATTATCATTCCTCGACAGCTCATGACGATAATTTGAGTTACAACCTTCCCATTTATCTTGGAACCATTGTGTTTTCTTCTTCGTACCTTTGCGGCACTCATTACTGGTGACCGTCAAAGTGACCAATCATCTTAACGTCTTGACTAAGAATCTGAATTCTAGATTAGGGCCTTTCCCTTTTGAGGTCCCTTTTCACATCCTCCGGCACAACTCTTTGTATGTTCCGGCTCTATTTTGACAGCACTAACTTACATCACCACCTCATTTTCTTTTCCATGAGTTCCTAGAATTCGACTTATGATTCTCGCTCACCACAGTTGTACATCTCGACTGTATCATCTTTTTTAAATATGCACTCAACCTTAACCCATCATTTCATTCATGGATAGTCTGATAGTTCCTATCTATTTTTCAAGTAGCACGTGCAATATCTTGAACCTTGAGCTTTGTGCTTGTCACTTCTGTATCTACCACGTCAGTTAGTCAATACGCTCGAGAACCATGTCTCTCACTTCAGGCACAACGCACAATCTAGAGTAAGAAAAAAGTGAAACTCTGTAAATATCCTTGTAGCCTCCCCGATATAAGTGTGGCCGGCAACACACTGATAAAAGGGACTCTAATTGACACGGCTCCATAGACTTCCTAGGATTCGCCTTAGAACCTAGTGCTCTGATACCAAGTTTTCACAACCTAAATCCACGTGACAAGCACTCGGCACACTATCCGATCTGCGCGAACCAACCCATATGATGCACCCAAATCATATGCATGAAAACCAATTTAACTGCGAAAGCTCTTTGAAAAAAAAAAAAATATATATATATATATATAATATTCAAGTTAAACAATGGAAATTTTTTCAATTCAGATTATATATGAAGTCTTTCATAATAATAACAATGAGACGAAGTAAAATAAATATATTTTCATGTATGTCATGTATAACCCCAGTACTACAACTTTTCACAACTATCTTAGGAGCCTCTATACCAAAAAAATATAACTAAACACTTGGGATAATGCCCGACTAACATAAATTAAGAAAATGACATAATAGTTACCACGAAATAGGAGTGGTGCCTCACCATATATCTCAGGAAGATGGTCATCCTAGTCATGTCCGCATGCCACGTATCATACCTTATCCTGAAACATGTAAAGTAAGTGGCGCCGTGGAGGGGGGGCCTAAGGGCTGAGTACACCACATCAGTACTTAATAAGTGTCATATACACTCTCTAACTCAAGTTCCTGGGACAAGATTTTACAAAAACTATTTAACCAATATTGATATAAGGTGATAAATAAATATATAAATTATGCTCTTTATCATTTCAAATGAAAAGACAAGTGAAGTATAAATCATGATATAAATTCTTAGAACATTTGTATCAATCCAAGATTTTTAATAAAATCATATAAAATCATTTCAATTTCATTAAGTCATCAAAATCACTTTCGGCTTCTTAGGCCTAAACATAAGAAAGTCTTCTTTATTTTTCACTGAGAGTACTAGACCGACACCGATTAAGCAACTACTAGGTGACCGACCTAGCAATAAGTATTTGATCTTACTTGTCTGGTCGGCTTCCTGTAGTGTCGTACGAGTAGACTTAACCTCATTACTTTAAGTAATGATCATTTGCCCTCCCAATGGGGACTTTATCCCACAAACCTCAGCTTAACCTTGAAATACATCCCTACACCGGCACGTTTAGTTCCATAGTAACAAACTCAACGTTTGAATCAAGCTCAATGGTCTTCATTAGTAACTCCCAAAACATTATCAAAAATAGATTCATAGCCTAATAGCCTCAAAGGATCTATTTTTATCAAATCGTGATTTCCATAGCCAATCCAAACTATTTTAACAAAATCAAATGAATAACCTTTTTTATTTTAATGCCTTTAGCACTTTAACAAAAATCTCTAAAAGATACACCAAGTACTACTCCATTGATCAAATTTCAAAACACATACTTTTTTATGAAAACGTATCTTTAGTACTCAAATAATTTATATTCTTATCAATATATGAGTTATAATAAAAAAACTTATAACGTTTCCTTAAGTGTCAACTTGCAAATAAGATTTTTATATAACATCACATGACACTTCAAAATCAACAAACTTAGAAACACATGGTGACATCCTTCCCGCTTGTCCCTATAAGTACGGATGCACATTTATAAGTAATGTCATGTATTAAAAAATCATGCTTTTAGGGAGAATCCCTCAAGAAGAGTAAGTCATTATCAACTTACCTCAACCTTCAAGATCCAAAAATACTACAATGCTCTAATTGATTAAAATGTCTAAATATCGCCCACAATTCAATATTTACCATTTGATATCCCAACAACATCAAAACAAATATGAAAAGATTCATAAATATCCATTTAGGCTTCACAATTTGACAACGAGGCTTTTGACCATCCCAAATTATCCAATAAGTTCACCCATTAGCCTATTCAATTCCATTCTTATCATTTAATCATGTGGAGTCAATAATGATATTAAGTTAATTACCCAACATCATCAAGTCACTATTCATTGTCTTCTCCAACAAAACCCTAGGTTCAAGAAAATCCATTTCATGAACTAGTGTTGTATCTTATCCAAATGGTGATTCTCGATTAAATTCCTTCATCAATTAAGTTATCAAGGCTATAGGAATCATTAGAAACTCAAGACATATTCATTTATATCAATTCATCACTATTCATCTTCTTCTATGCCCGAAATATCATTTTCAAGACCCGCAGCCAGGGATATACCTAAGATAACAAAGTCTTCACTGTCTGATAATATACCCGGTTAAATAGTCACATATAACTGGACTAAATAGAACATATTCTGGAGTTACTTTATTTGAAGTATAATCTCCTACTGCATAATCTTGACGGATTCATAACTTGATGGATGTCAACAAAAGGACAAAAGATAACTTGACGGCCAGGATGAATTTGAAAGAATTTTGTAGGCAAAGTGCCTTGTACCTGACATACTTGAACAACATTTAAAAGCTCGGGGCCAGATACAAATTCACTTTGGACGAGAAAAAAGAGATTTGTGATTGAGTTAGAAATTTAAAGATGTCAGATGCGTATGCATCAAAGTCAAATTTATCTAGGTGTGCTGACATGATAGAGTAGAGCTCATAATCAAATTAAAAATGGTCATTATGTTGCTCAGAGAGGTGGCAACAGGCTAAAATTAATAACATCAAGATGTATGGGATAAACTTTTGGAGAAATGGGAATACCCCTAGACCAAAGAAGAAGAAGAGTGAACAAGTAAAGAAAAATAGAGCCTATAGTAAGGGTGGCTCATTACACACCAGAGGTTCAATTAGTTTTGCGGCTTATCGATTGAGATTGATAATTTATCTATAATTTTTTTTTTTTTACATATATGCGATCAAATATATATCTCTAACTTTTATTTTTTAATTTTGCAGGAAAGATACATTGAAAGGATGTGATTCATGCTCAGGTCTTTGCAGAGACACATAAGAAAAAGAAAAATAATAGTTCATGAGAATAATGAATCGAACTGTGGGCTAGAGACATATGTAAGATTACAACTTCAACATTATTTCATTTAGTTCGTATATATAATATTTATCATTTTTATTTCAGGAAGGGTATCAAAGAAGTTTCCGTTTTAGTATTAGTTTGCAAGTTGTGTGTTTCTTCTTTTACTTATTGTACATTCTTTTTCTTTGTTTCTTATAAAAATAAATAAAGGTAGAATTTATGGACTTGAAGTACAACTATTCTCTAATCGTGCAGCTACATTATTCGGTGGTGCTTCTATTTCACAAGAAGGAATGAAAGCTATGAGAAAACAAATTAAAGATTTGACGCAATAATAGAGCACATGTCAGAAAAGAATAACTACGATGCGAACATTCATGAAAAGGCATGGCAATCAACATACAATAGAGGAATCTAATAATGAGGATGAGACTGAATCTGACGACGAGGAGAAATATTTGAATTGTGGTGTTATGTTTTAATTTGGTTGTGGTAAATGAAATTCTAGACTCAGTTTATTTTTAGATTCAATAATGAACGTGATTTTATTTAACTATTTAGACTTTATGTGATTTGATTAAAACTTTTAGACTAAATGTGGTAGAGTGTTTACACTTGTTTGAAGTACTTACAATGCTTAGCGTTGCTTTAGATGTTTAATGTCGCTTGAGTTCATTGTGAATTAGGACTTTGGGTTGACTGTTTTATTTGGCAGGCAGTGAAGTTGAAAATACTGCAGATTTTTTGACAGAAACGGTAGAATAACAAACCTGAAAATTCCTAAATTTCCAATCGAATCTGTCAGAATAGATGAACTTCTAATTTTTGTCAATTCTTGCGCCCGATTCGATCGAAAAAACATGAATTCAGTTATTTATTTTTTAAATTATCCGCCAAATTAGTCGGTATATTTTATTTTCATTTATTTATTTTAAAATAATCCGATCGAATGCTCGAAATATTTATTTATATATTTTATTTTAATTTTCCGACTATTTGATCGAAAAAATGTAAGACTGTTCCCCTCGAAAATTTTAAAAATATGGTCATGCTTTTTTTTCATATATTTCAACCGTTTTGATCGGAAATTTTCGATAATTTCAGTTGAAAATTTGTAGACCATGTATATTTTGACTGATAATTTCTGTCAAAAATCTGTTTTTGAACGATTTGCTAGACGGAATTTTGCCGTCTTCCTGTAGTGTTACAAAATAGATATTTTACTTGACATATATGTATCTCTTAAACACATGCGTCGTGACGTGGAAAATCGTGTGTGTGGAACCATATTTTGAGAGCGTGAGATCTCTAAAAACTAGCTAACATGTGAAAATAGCCCCCTTTTATCCTTATTTTTTATTTTATATCTGAAAAAAATCCCTACAGTTTCTGGTCATCTCCATGACTCCATCCATCTATTTTTTTTCTCTCATTACATATCTTTACGATAGATTAGGACAATAGATTTGACAAAGAATGAGTTACTTTTAAGTGACAAATATATGTTGCATGAACTATACCAAATAAGAGGGCGGACCATATTTTTTATGCCGTTAAATTGAATACCAAACATAATTTCATGCAGCTAGATTTTGTATTCCTTAGATTTTTTATTGAGAAATTGATATCTATGTACAACTCTAATGAAGTCATTCGGCCGACAATTTTTATTGGCATATGTAAATCAAAAAATTAGCAACGGGTAGCTCCTATAATTTTGTCTGTTTCTCAACTCTATCTCAGATACTTTCTCCAACCCCTCAATAACCTCCAAAATTCTCATAAAATTTTCAACTTACTCTATCACCGGAAAAAAAAATGACAGGTCACCTAAAATTTCCATTATTGATAATATATATAATTGTAGTGTGTATCACTCTATATATCACGCACAGATTTTCTGCCAGGCGCATTTTCTACTAGTGTATATCAAAATGTATATCGTGTATATTATTGTACATCATACATTTGACAATGTCTATCGCAATTATATGATATACACACAAGTATGCATGATGATATACAGTGATATAAACCACCTTAAACACCTATTTTCACATATCATATGGCACATCACCATCAAAAAAATATTATATCTACCAATCATTCAATCCTGGCAACACATCATATCATTTCAATCCGAGTAAAGAGAAGAAGAGGGACGAAATGTAGATATGCCGCTTCATATTCAAATTAATAGCAAATCAAATTCTTCGCACTCTCAGTCCAATTAATGGTTAACCAATTCATCCAAGCCATCTATTCATATTTTCCATCCAGTGGAATAGTTATCAGATTCATAGTGCATACTTCTATTCCTTGATTTAAGATTGAGTAAAAATTTCGGAGATGTCAATTTATATTGAAACACGGATAAACAGTAAACATGAAAAAATAAATTAGAATTGGAAAGCAGAACAAACCTCAATACGTTAAAAATGGAGGCAAAAAAATAGCACAAGAATATCTTTTTTATGGAGGGGATTTACATGGGCTAGACCTACCTACTCAGTGGGGTCTTGCTACAAAAGTATTTATAACCTGATAAAATAGCTTCTTTTCTTAAATAGGCTAAAGCTATATCATGAGTTAGTTTAATGATTTCAGTCTAACTAGTTAAGCAATTCCAAGTCATTGCATGCTAGTCAGGTATTTCCATCCTTTCCTAATATCCAACGTAATGAAAAAAAGAATAAGAAAATAATGATTTAGATAGTCACATCGAGTATATCACATTCATAACTATGTGATCATTGTAAAAGAGCCATTCTTGTTAACCTCTAGTGAATGATTTTTCTCTAAATACCAAGCAAACATACGAGTCGCAAAACCCCAATATATTGTTGAATTGTGCGTGGAATTCCCTGGCTGCCACGTCCTCCCTGCAAACCAACACCGACGCTATTGTTACTCAAACCAAGTACATATTGAAATAATTATAAAGATCTTACTTTTAATGAAAAAGCTTTAGTAGATTACAACGTAAATTTGAATTAGTATCCAATTTGAATTCCAAATTTTAATGTGTGCCTCAAATATTATATTAAGAAAATTTTAAATTATAAAGAAAAAAACGCCCGCATTAGTCTAAATGAGAGAAACTAATAACTAGTAACAAGGAAGGTGGGGTGCAGGGGTGTTTTATTCTTTTTTTT